>MU717440.1:105422-121514 GCA_026770625.1 Nicotiana glauca | reverse complement strand
CACAGCAACAGCAATCCCAAAAATACCCAGTGTCCGGATTTAAGCAATAAAAATCAACAACCAGAATTGAACTTCAAAAATAAGATTTTTGTAAAGATGAAAGACTAACTCTCTTTTTCAGATTTTTTCTTCTTTTTTTCTTTTTTTTTTTTGTTTTTGTTTTTATTTTTCTTTTCTTCACTATTTGGTAACACTCTAAATCTTTTATCTCTTTTAGAACTTCTCTTTAGATTTTTTCTCTCTCAAATTTTTTTCTTCTCTTTTTTTTATTTTTTTTTATTATTACGAATTAAAATAAAAAAATACTAAGATTAAATTATAAAAACTAAAATTATCTCAAAATTACTAATTGACTCCTAATAATAATTATCACATAAAATTAAACGTCAAATAAAACAAAATCGCACCATTTCGACATTAAATGCTAAAAATGCAAAAAATACATATTTTTGTAATTTTATATTTTTTTGTAAAACAAACTTAATTATAAACTTGAATTTTATATACAAATGCAATATATTTTTATATTTTTATTTATTTAAACAAATAAATATGAACAGATAAATGCAAACAATATAAGAAAAATAACACAAAATCACAACAAATGCAAGCAAACTCAAATTGCTTTATTTTTAATCTTTGGGAGTATTTCTCTTATAGGGCAAAAATCACGTGCTCACACAAAGCTCTTCAGGCCCTAGTCAATCGATTACCTACTACATTGCCCACAACTACACCTAATAACGACACGTTGGAAAATCCCCGCTCTGGGCTTGTTCATTTCGGAAATGGAGGAACCCCCAATGAATCACAGGGAGGAGAACCAGGTAATTCAACTAACTCTTATTTGCAAAATTTAGTACTAACTCTGCAGAAACAACTCAAGGAACAGAACGACCGCATAGAACAAATCCCCGGAGTTCCACCTGTGATCAAAGGAGTAGATATGGACAAATATTCACAACAACCGTGGAAACCAAGTGTTGCCCCACTCCCAATTCCAAAGAAATTCAAAATGCATGATATCCCAAAGTATGATGGAATAACAAACCTACGAGACCACGTGATGGCATTCACAACTGGCGTGAAGGGCAATCATTTGACAAAACAGGAAAATGAATCAGTCCTGGTCAAAAAATTTAGTGAAACACTCATCAAAGGGGCATTAACCTAGTATTCTCTCTTACCCAAAAATTCTGTAAACTCTTTTGCTGAGCTTGCAGATTCCTTCATTAAAGCACATTCGGGAGTCCAAAAGGTAGAGAAGAGAATGGAGGATATATTCAAAATCAAACAAGGAGATTCAAAATTACTTCGATATTTCGTTGATAGATTTCAACGTGAAAGAATGACTTTACTATGTGTACCTGACAATTGGGCAGCTATAGTATTTATGAGCAATTTGAATGAAAGAAGCTCGGAGGCTACGAGGAAACTCAAGGAAAGCCTTCGAGAATTCCCTACTACAACATGGAATGATATTTATAACAGGTACAACACGAAGCTGCAGATTGAAGAGGATACAGTTTCAAGAACCCAAAAAGAAGAAAAAGTAGGTTCAAATCGTGTAGAAAACGAAAGGAGGTCTGGAAAAAATAGGTACGAGCCGTATATGGGACCTTCAGGGAAGGACTCATAGTCAAGATCAGACAATCAAAGGTACTATCACAAATCTAAAAATAATGAGTTAGGTTCCTCATCTAGATTCAGGAACGAGCGCAACAAGCAAGGGCCATGAGATGATGACAGAAGTTTAAAAGCGAGATTCGGTGGCTATAATTTCAACGTTACCAACTCTAAGCTCGTGGCTGTTTTGAGAAGCATGGGAGATAAGGTCTGATGGCCAAATGAGATGAGGTCAAATCCAAATCGGTGTAATCCTGATCATTGGTGCGAATTTCATAATGACCATGGCCATAAAACATCTGAGTGCAGATTCTTACAAAGTGAAGTTGATCATTTGTTGAAACAAGGATATCTTACCGAGTTATTCAGTGAAAAAGGCATGGAAGCTTACATGAAAAACAGGCAGGTGCCCCCAAAACCACCATCCCCCAAAAGAAACGTCAATGTCATAAGCGGGGGAGAAGATATCAACGGTGTAACGTATACAACATCAAATAAAGTTTCAAAAGTCACTATCACCCACGAGAAACGGATACGACAACACTTGGAAGGCGAAAGCATTACCTTCGATGATGCAGACGCAGATGGTGTATTATCTCCACATAATGATGCACTGGTAATATCCTTACTTGTACATGATACTAATGTGAAACGAGTTTTGATTGATCTAGGAAGTTCTGTAAATATTCTCCTACTAAGGGTATTACGTGAAATGAAAGCTGAAGAAAAATTAATCCCAAAAGCACATACTTTGTTGGGGTTCGATAACTCTAGTGTTGTGACAAAAGGAGAAGCGATCCTAACTACATTTGAAGAAGGTGTTATGAAAGATACCAAATTTCAAGTGGTGGATATGGAAATGGCTTATAACGTGATATTAGGAAGGCCATGGATTCATGACATGGATGATGTTCCGTCAACGTTACATCAAGTTATTAAATTTCCATCACCCTGGGGAATATGTCAAATCAAAGGCGATCAACAAGCTTCAAGAAGCATCAATTCCGTTGCAAATTCAACCAATAAGTGTGAAGACAAATAGCAATTACAGAATTCAGTTGGGGAAGATACGACATCAATCTCAACTGAGAAACAACAAATAGATGTGGATTCAAGACCTGATACCATTCAAGAACCGGAGGAAAACGAGAACATCAAAATAACCATTGAGGAATTAGAAGAAGTGATTTTATTCATACACTGGCCTGAGAGGAAAGTGTACATCGGAGCCAACCTTAGCCCTGAGGTAAAGCGTAAATTAATTGAATTTTTAAAAGCTAACGCAGATTGCTTTGCTTGGTCCCACTCTGATATGACAGGGATACTACCGGAGGTTATGACTCATAAGTTAAACGTAGATCCATCATATCCTCCAGTAAAGCAAAAGAAAAGAAAGCAAGGAATATTCAAGAATAAGGTGATTCATGAATAAGTTTAAAAATTGCTCAAAATTGGTTTGATTCGTGAGGTAAAATACCCTAACTGGTTAGCTAACACTGTTGTGGTGCCTAAGAAGAATGGTAAGTAGCGAGTCTGTGTAGATTACACAGACCTTAATAAAGCATGTCCAAAGGATTCTTTTCATTTACCACGTATAGATCAATTAATTGATGCTACTGCATGGCATGAGCTATTATGTTTTTATATGAATATTCAGGTTATAACCAAATCAAAATGGTGAAACTATTAGACATGCTATTAAATGTATCTCCATGACTAACAATGAGGCGGAGTATGAAGGCTATGATTGCAGGACTAGAATTGGCAAGGGAACTTGGAATAAATCAGATAGTGATTAAAATTGATTCACAACTTGTGGTTAACCAAATGCTGGGAACTTTCACGGCCAGGGAAGCTAGGATGCAACAATATTTGGAGAAGGTGCGAGAATTAATTAATCAATTCCAAACCTGGAAAGCCATGCAAATTCCAAGGGATGAAAATGGTGAAGCAGACGCTTTAGCTAACCTTGCATCCACAGCTGATGTAGCGAATGATACGAACGCTTCAATCAGACATTTATTCCACTCAGCTCTTGAACCTGATAAGTATGAGGTAAATTTCAATCATTTAACCTGGGATTGGAGGAACGAAATTGTTACTTTTTTGTAATATGGTACCGTCCCTGATGACAAAAAGAAGGTTTACGTTCTGCGAAAAAAGGCAGCCCGATACTGTTTAAAACAAGGAAATTTATATCGAAAAATGTTTGGCGGCCCCTTAGCAAGATGTCTTGGACCTTTTCAAACCGAGTACGTAATGAGGGAAATACATGAAGGACATTGCGGAAATCACGCAGGAGGAAGATCGTTAGTAAAGACTTTAATTAGGGCAGGGTATTATTGGCCTAAAATGGAAGAAGAAGCAACAAATTTCGTAGCTAAATGCGACAAATGTCAGAGGTACAGTAACAATATGCACCGACCTACCGAGTTGTTACACCCGGTTATTGCACCGTGGCCGTTCATGAAATGGGGAATGGACATTGTTGGACCACTGCCTCAAGCTAAAAGACAGGTAAAATTTCTACTCGTACTTACTTATTACTTTACTAAATGGGTAGAGGCAGGAGCATTTAAACAGGTATGGGATAAAGAAGTCAAGGACTTCATTTGGCGAAATATCATATGCCGATTTGGTGTGCCGAAAGAAATCGTATGCGACAATGGTCCACAATTTATCGGAACTCATGTTATGGAATTCTTTCAAAGTTGGCAAATAAAAATTATAACATCAACACCTTATCATCCGGTAGGGAATGGGCAAGAGGAATCGACAAACAAGGTCATTATCAATAACTTGAAGAAATGGTTACAGGATTCAAAAGGTAATTGGCCTGAGGTACTACCTGGGGTCTTATGGGCTTATCGTACAACGATAAAGACAAGCACAGGAGAAACATCATTTTCAATGGTTTATGGCACGGAAGCCTTAATTCCAGTAGAAATAGGAGAACCGAGCACACGGTATGTTCAAACAACGGAGGAATCAAATGATGAAGAGATGCGGGTGAACCTTGATCTGCTCGAAGGCAGGAGAGAAGCTGCATTAATAAGGATGGCGGCGCAAAAGCAAGTCATTGAACGGTATTATAACCGGAAAGCATGTCTCAGATTCTTTAAAATTGGGGACTTCGTACTTAAGAAGGTTTTTCAATCTACGAAGGCTGCTAATTCTGGAAAGCTAAGTCCAACATCGGAAGGACCCTATAGAGTTCGTGAAACTGCATGGAAAGGAGCATACGAATTGGAGACGATAGATGGAAAAATTCTACCCTCGCATTGGAATGCTGTTCACCTAAAGAGATATTAATTCTGAGAAAGTATCCACGGTCAGGTGTTGTCATGTTAAATTTTATCTTTGAATTGTTAAAATTTTACTAATGATTTTAGATGCTAGGCAAAACGCTAACCCGTACCAAATGATGAGTCACGACCTGTACGGCAAAATGGAATACTCTAAAATTCCCGACCCGGGGTTATAATTATTTTGATGGAAACACAAACGGGTTAAGTAGTGTTCATCTGTAATCGCACCTCCGAGTCCCGTATGTTTTTCCGTTTCAGGAAAAGGACCAATTTGAGAGAGACAGACAAGTGATCGAGGCTTCATACTTCATCGCTCAAACACTTGGGGGACTACATATTATACACAGATACGCGTGGAAAATCAAGGATACGAAAATCGAACAAGATTGAGCAAGATTTAAAGAAAAATTGATCTATAAAGAGACAAGTGTCGAGCAAAAGTTATGAAGTTTTCAGTATTCATCATAGTGTTCTTTCCTGTCAAAATAAATGGATATATAAGACATTCATCATAGTGTTCTTTCCCATTAAAGCAAAGACAGATCTTTGTCGTCATAAAAAAAATGGAGTCACCTCTCAAACCCTTCCTAACATATAAAGATAGGGTCATGACTGTGTACTGAAATAGGTTATAAGAAGAAACCTTGTATGATTTATTTTTATTTTGTAAAAATCTGTTACAAGAAAAATAGTTACGAGAAAATTATAGATGTATTCCAAACACATGTAATGTATTATTCAAACAACTTGTCAAGGTTCATGAATAAAAACTTGTCAAAGTTATTTCAAACAAAACATGTGTGTTCCTACTTCTTTTCATCGTATTATAACACCATTATGAAGTTGAGGCCTTCTTCATTAAGTGTCGATAAATATAAAAGGGCCCTCTTTTATAAACCTCATGTTAATAAGTCATGAAAATAATCATAAAGCATTTTCAAAGGATAAAAATGCTAAACTATTCTCTAAGTCCTACAGAAATGAAAAAGGCAAGAATAGAACGTATAGAAGAACTGAAAAAACTTCTCAATATAATTTAAAAGACTAAGTAGAAACTTAGTCAACAAAATGTTTATACAAGTGCCCCATCATGATAACTGGGGACTTTTTCCAAAAATCCCTTAAAAACTAACCAAGTGATAAACCATCATTCAACAAAAAAAAAACAAAATTAGAAACATAAATTGGTCACTGAGGTGCTGGAGCATCAGAAGTTGTGATATTAGCTTCATTTTCAGGAATAACCATAGGCATGATATCAACTTCTAAAGAAGCAACAGGTGCAGTGTGAGCTTGACTTGAAGTGATAAGATCAGCGAGGGGAGAAAAAGTCACGGAAGCTTCAGCTTCTATTGATTGAGTCATGGAAGTTTCACCCTCGGGAGCTTGAGCTGCAACATTTTCAACTTCAAGAGCTTCATCCGTAGCTTCTTCATTTGCAGGTTCTTCAGCCACGGGAGTCTCAATCGCCGGAGAAGGAAAGTCAAGTGGTTGTTGAGTCTTTTCAATAGCGTCTACAACTTTGGCCAATTCTGATTCCAAATCAAAATTTTCTTGACTGGCCTCAGTTAAAGCATCACGACGAGAGTTCAGAAAAGCCCAACTAACTTCCAAGTCTAACATATCTTCGAGAGTTTCATAATCTCTCTCCCACACAGCAAGCTCCTTCTTTAGCTCTTTGTTTTCAGCTAAGGTTGAATCAATAGAAGCACGAAGGGAGGCATAAGAACTCTCTAAAGCACGTATCTTATCAGAAGAGGTTCTTAAATCAGCTTGAGCTTGTGTCAAGCTTTGTACCAATTCTCCTGCATATTCTTCTTTTTTGCTCAGAAGTTCCCTAAGTTCTCTGATCTCTTCACTTGACTTTGACAACTGTTCTGAAAAGGAACACTCAAGGCGCTCCTTATCCTTCTCAAATTGGCTTAAAGAAGCCTTGGCAACTACTAATTCAGAGGTCAGTGCTCGCTTCTGCTGCTCCAGGTTATCTCTACTCTCTTGAAATTCTTCTATAGTTCCTTGAGCATTTTCAAACTGCTCCTTGAAATTAGATGTTTCTAGCTGGTCTCCGTTAGCTATTCTCTCAGCCTCGAAGATAGACATTTCAGACTCACGGGCCTTCTTTTCTAGAAGGGAAATTCTTCCCATCAATTCTGTGCCAATAAGGTTAGCCTACAATAGTAAAATCAAAGTAAGAATCTAGAAGTAAAAAAAAACTTGTAAGTAAATAAATAAAAAATACCTTTAAAGTAGAATGAACTATGTCATTCATCAAAGTTAAGCAGTTGTGGCTATTCATTTTCTTCATTTCAATATCTCCAATTAAGGGCTTCAGCCAGACATCTGCTCCACCAAATTTCCTTAGAAGACTGTCATTAGTAGGAACTTCAAGTGTCATGCTCCTCATAGCCAAACTTATGCTAGTGGAGCCCTCCTCTGTATGTTGAACAGAGGAAGGGGGATCTATGGAAGGAGGAGCGGTAGAAGAAGTAAAAATAACATGAGTCGAATATGGGACAGTAAAAATAGGTAAGGGAGCAGGAGCAGATAAAGTGAGCAAAGAGGCATTTGTAGGTAAGGGAGGAATAGAAGGAATGAGAACAAAGGAGAAAGAGGAGGTTCATCCAAAACCGGACCTAACTCACCACTTTCGAAACCACTAATGAAGAGACGTTGAATAGACTCATTAGTATCGTGTGGGACGGTCTCATCATTAGAAAGAAGGTGAACAGGTTCATTAAGAGAAGCACGGTCAGGAGAAACTTCAGCCTCATCTTCAGAAATGATGCGTCTCCTAGCTCTTGACCTAGCCATCAAAGAACTGTCTTCATCTTCATCTTCCTCGAAATCTTCTTCAACAACTTTTCTCTTTGACAGCGTAGCTTGAGTTCTTTTCAAAGAGAGGGGAGTTCCAGAAGAGGCTCGAATGGCGATAACCACTTCAGCTGTCATACCTCGAATAGCAAATCCTGACAAAAAGAGGGGTAAAAAGTTAAAAGAAGAGGAGAAAGAATTTAACATACGAAAAAGCATAAGAGATGCATACCGTGAGTTTTCACTTTCCAACCATGTTGATTGGAAATGGATTTCCATGTTCATTCCTCCATAAGCACAGCTTTTAAAATTGCATCTACCCAACCACGAAAATTAGGTACGGGTTCCACGTCTCCCATGGTTGCTACAAAAAAGCAAAAAAGAATGAAATTAAAGTAAGAGTTAAAACTCTTAAAAATAGGTACGGTAAGGAAGAAAGACCTACGTGCAAGGTTCCATTTTTCAGGAAAATGAATATTTGTTTCACCCACCAAACCAACTGTGGGTACCACAACATAACGGGTGTACCAGCCACGATATTTATCATCTTCAGGGCTTACCAAGACCCTTTTACTTCTTGCAGTTAAGGTAAAAACACCACTGCGGAATAGCTTGGGGTGGTAAAGATGAATAAGATGGGGAAAGGTAAAGTCAACATCTACTTTGAGAGATAAATACCTTAAACAAGCTACTGCTCTCCATACGAGGGGGCCAATTTGTCCTAAATAAATTTTGAAAAAATGGCAGAAATCAAGTATTACTGAGTCAATAGCAGGAATAAATCCCAAAGTGAAGGGATAAGTATAAACAAAAGAAAATCCAATCCTATAAGAACAAATTCTCTGGTTTGGATTAGGGATTACTATACGAAGGTCACTTCCCCAACAGCAATCTTTTCGAACAATGGAGATCAAAGGTTTAGTGATTAGAGAGGGATAGGTGTCGGCTCTATCTAAATTAGCAACCTGTTCATGAAGAGATTCTCTGTCATGCTCAAAAGATAGATCATTCGGCACTATTTCCTCAACTAAAGGTTCTTGAAGAGGCTCAGAAGGTTCTTTGCCTTTAGAAGAGGATTTCTGAGTGAAAGAACCTCTAGTAACAATGCTAGAACTAGAAGAAGGTGTAATGGAACCAGAACTGCCACTACGAACAGGTCCTAGGCTACGAAGTCTGCCTCCTCTACCCCTTCTATGTCTAACAGGGGCATTGGGGAAATTATCCAGAATTGGAACTTTTCTACGGTTAGGGTTTGAAGATAACATAGTGGAAAAAGATGAATTAAAGAGGAAGCGAGTAGAAGTAAAGAGTAAAGTACTTAATAAGGTTTGTGAAGGAGAAGACAAGGGAAAAAGGATTGAATCTATATATAATAGCAACCGTCAAAGGCCAAGAATTGTAATGATGGAAAACCTATAATAAAGGCAACTATCTCTTCGTGAATAGTGGAGTTGAAGAAGCCTTGAAAAAAGGTTGCAAAGTTGCAGAGCTAATAGGAAAGTAACACGTGTGTAGTGGCATTAAATGGAAAAGACAACTGAAGCGTCAGTGTTATCATGGCCTTCATTATGGAAAAAATTCTCTTTTTAATGAAGATCCACTTTCCAAATATTTAATTGATAAATAAATGGAAAGTGGGGGGACTATCTGTATTGGAAAAAAACTGAATTTATATATTGAAGATGACATGTCATGACACGTGTACTGGTCAAATGGTCAAAGTATGATAATCAATCAAGAGGCACGGGCAACAACAGATGCGGGAGAGAAGAAACTTAAAGAGACACGAGTCGCTACTCAAATAGCATGAGTCCCATATCTGTTCGAATCATTTAAAGCCCAAAGATCAAAATGAATTAGAGGAATGAACCTGACAACGCAGAAGAGGCCAAATTCTATATTAAATGCCCAATACGTTAGGGAATTTGTATTTAATATGAATTATTGAGTAACGTTTCTTTTAATATCATTTATTGCTCATAAATGCCTCATTAAGACAGAGGCATTACACATTCTCCTAGAATCAACTATAAAAGGAGAAGGTCTCAACATTTGTAAGGACACGAAATACTATTGAGATAACACTGAAATACAACACTATTTACTACTTTATTATTACTCTCAAAAGTCTTTTATTATTTTTGTCTCTTGATTATCAGTAACCCGATTCTTCTATATTCTAGATTTGACTAAAAATCTATTTTTTTGGTTAAACAATGTTCCCTTCAGATTTTTCCAATTCCTCCTGGCAATCCGAGATTTGCTTCTTCAGCCCTTTTATTAATCTCTCGTCGGACCGATTTCTTTCTTGATTTTTGGAATCTATTTTCATTTGTTGAATTTGAGCCTTGAGGGATTCATTCTCCTGGGCCAGTTTCTTTTTATCACCTTCATCAGCTGCGACTTGTACACTCTTTTCGAATTGAAGATCTCAGACATGTTGCTCCAATTTTCCTATTCTTGCTCGGTATTCCCTTTCCTTGGCTAGCCAATCCCACTGCACCTGGTCCCCGTCGGTGAATTTTTGCACATGTGGCCTTTTGGTGGGTCTCTCAGGGATCTGAAACCTTTTGCCAAACCAAGTCAAGTATTTGGGATCCACTTCGCCTCTGGCCAAATCCCGGACTATAGTCTTAGGCTCAAGGTACCTGCACTCATTCCATATTTGTCAGATTTTTCCTTCCGGGAATGCAGCTTTCGGGCCTAACTCAATGATTTGTCCACTTAAGTCTTCATCATTATGAACAATTTGGAATCTTCCTAGTTACCTCAGGACTCGGTAATGAGCGTAAGGTTGGATGCTTCGGATGCCCATCAAAAGAATATAAGGTACTTCCACCGATGTATACACCGCCTCAGTATCAGGAAGCCATCCAAAAGCCCATTCAACTTTATACATTCAAAGATCTCAAGCATGACAACCAAGCCTCAGTGCCCCCGGGGAAATCAATACCTGTCACCCTGGTTCCGAACTCCGCAATACAACTTAGCCCAGTTAGACCGTAATTCATATACCCCGTGCGATGACAAAGGTGCTCATGTATCCATAGCTATAGTAGCAGATTGCAACCCTAAAAAAATTTCACACCTTCTCTGCACATGGTTAAAGCTCGGTACATTTCCGCCACAATCAAGGGAACCACTGTGCTAGTAGGCTTCTTTATGGCAACATCCAACATTCCTACAAGGCTAATGTTTGTGTGACCTTCTTTTCTTGGACAAACCACGACCCCTAGAAATGCTACCATGAATTCCAAACCACGCCGAGCCTCCCATTTATCTTTGTTCCCGACATGCGTTAAACCAGTGTTGGGCTCTTCAAAACCTTTTGGGTTACCATACCGGTGATATAAGAAATGCAGTGTGCAACACCCCTCTTCTAGATGCGGATCTTGAATGTCTCGACTGATACTCAACAAGTCCAGGAATCTGTGAAGGGTTACCGATCTTGGTGCTAATGGGTATCTACTCATGAGGTTCCCGTTGAGACCCGCATAGCCCGTAATCTCCTCTAGTGTGGGTGTAAGTTCAAAGTCTGAGAACCGGAATACATTATGGGATGGGTCCCAAAATGGTATCAGTGCCTCAATAATATCCTTCCTTGGTTTGATGTTCAACAAATCAATGAGACCGCCCAAAACCTTGGCCACGGTTTATGTGCTACCTTTTCCCAAATCATGCCACCACATATGGAGTTTCAAAGGGATCTCACTCAGGACTGAGAAGATTTCAATGTTAGTTGGATTCATCATGCACATTTATTTAAAGGGGATTTAATGATTTATTTGACCTGACAAAGAAAAATGGCTATTTTTGCAAACAATTCTTTATTTAGAAAACAAGGACTTGGTTTTGCAGATATGACCTTTCAGCACTTCTAGGAGGAAGATTTTAAGACTGTGCCCGCAAACCATTTAAAAATGACTCAGGGTGGCTGTTCTTGCAAAAACAGCCTTCCGACGCCCTTTTGGGGACATTCGGCTTATTCTAACAAGAATGGCATCACCCGATTTATTTTGACAAAAATTAAAATTTTTGAGCTATTTTTGCAAAAGGGAGGTTGAAATCGATGAGGGTTGCCTACGTATCTCACATCCGGTGAGAATCAAACCAGCGTAGTTCGGGCAGACTTGCCAAAATCAAATGTATTTTTGAACAATTTTTCATTTTTTTTCAAATATATATTTTTTTCATTTTTCAAAAATCCGGCAGCATTTCGGTACTATTTGGGCATTGGGTTTTTCAAAACAAATGGTCACCCTCACTTAATCCTAACACTGCTATTTTTCTCAATTTTCACTCATTATAGGCAAGCCGGTCAACATGCAAAGCCGAGCAAATAAATGCGCAAGTAGCACGTAAGATGCATCGGGATGGTCTTTTCATTTCAGGTCACCTGTCCTAGACGGACCCAACCCCTGTGTTGAATCCCCTAAGTCAAATGCACATGATGCAAACAAACGTCCTACTAGGGATCTGTCATGAGGTTTTGTTCTTCTAGGTTTAAGCCCTAGGTTTATTGGTTTAGACCTAGCTTACCCGAGCGGACAACTCGAGCTGAGGGGGAGGCAGTGTACCGGGGATACAGAAGCTCCGCCGGCTTAGCAACTAATCCAAACCTTGTTCTAAATGGGAAAAGACTCTAAATAGAAGAGAAGCTACATGAAGCGCACCCTTCTCCATGATGTAGAAGAATCAGAGAGAGGAAGGGATTCGTAACAGTTTATATATACAGTTCAACAAATATCAAAGCGGTAAAACATTTAGCACGTATAGCATGGAACATGTAAAAAAATAAGATAAAGCCAAGTGTAAAAAATATAATAAGTTCGAATTCTTGAACCCTGAATCAAAATTCTGGGTTCGTATCCCCATCAGAGTCGCTAGAGCTGTCACACCTCCTTTTTACACACCTACCCAGAAGGATAATGTATAAGGGAGTTTTTCCATTTAAAGTGACATTATTCGAAGTGGAATTATTTATTTGTTTAGAGTCGCCAATTGGGATAGGATTAGCTTTTGGTGTCCCAAGTCACCGGTTTAACTTGAATCCCAAATCGAGAAAAATTTCGACTTCCCAGTTGGAGTCTGTGAATTAGAAATTCTGAATAAGGAATTCTGTTGACCCGAGGGAAGGTGTTAGGCACCCCCGGATCCTGTGGTTCTAGAACGGTCGCTTAAATTATTATAAATGGCTAAAATCTAATTTTTATACATATCATCCTATAGTGCAATTTTGGAATTATTTACCATTTTTAGTTAAATTTTTTAAGAGAGTGAACGTCGTTTAAAAATGTGTTTTTGGATCACGTCACATGAAATGCACGCGGATCCTCGACACATTCTTATTCAACGTTTTGGGATTTGGACTTGGGTTGCATGAAATGCACATGCGTATTTAGGAAGGTAAAATTATTAGAAAATGCGCCTAAAGCGACTAATGTGTTATTAACTTTGCGGGAGGCCATGAAATTCGCTAAACAGCACGTCCCGAATTCTAAGTATTGTAATATAAGCATTTAAAGAGGGCCACACAATTTATGCATTTTATTTGGCGTGGCTCACCTCATTTTATTATTTAAAGGCCATCCTAGAGAAAACTATGATTTTCTATTGGATTTGTCTCTAAAGGGCCCTAATTAATTAGTATTACAAAATTCGGGCCTCAAATTCAAGTCCGAATTCAAACAAAAGGGTAAAACCTCTTAACTCGAATTCCCCACCTAACTCGAAGGCCCAAATTTATAGTTCAATTTTATTTACTACCGTTCATAACCGAAACTCCAATGAGTAAATTAAATCCTCAACGAACTAAATACAAAACAAACAAATAATTTGGGCTTTAAGCCCGTATATGTGCCAGCCTTCATCCTAATAGACTTAAATAACTTGAGATGGGCTATATGACGTTCTGGGCAGCTTGTGACTGGGCCAAATTAAGCGCAAAATTATGGCCTAGGCAGTCCAGGTGTTATTTTGAACTGAGTTAAAATTTATATTGCTATATTAGCTGATTTTAGAACAAGTAATGCTGCAATTGGTGAGCTAATGACAGGACTTAAACTCTGGTTCATACAAAATATGAATTAAAATTGAAGAAAACGTTGAGAAGGCTTTGAGCTAATTTCATATACTAATGACTACTTGGCCTGAAATACACTACTTTATCTACTTAACTGAAAGCAAATCATGCAGACTGTTGCATTTTTAGGCTTAATGAAATACATGATTTTATATTCAAATCCCCTGATCAACAGGAGAAATCCAGGTCGATAAACATGAAGCCATATATATACACTAATACTGCAATTCCAATTACTATTTCCTTTTGAGTTCCAACTAATCAAAGTATTACAACTGAAAACCAATTAATACATTAAGAAGAAAACAGTCTGGTTATACAAACATCAGAAGTCCCAGTTCATCAAGTTCTAAATATTGCTACTACATGATCTAACATGAAAACTAATGTATACATAAGCAAGCTGAATATGAAATTACCATGAGTAATCTAAAGTACGTATGAACCAACAGAAATGTAAGCATTTCAAGCACTTAAATCAGCCTATTATTTCCAATCAAAACTTCAGTTACAAGTTTCCTTAGCTTTTGGCCATGGGAGATTAAGCAAGTACTTGGAAATTGAAATATAAGAAGAAGAAGAAGGAGAGATCAGCAGCAGTAGTGATCAGTCAACAATGTTAAACAACAGCAACAAGAACAATTTTAGAACCAAAATAGCTTCACAAAACCCAGGAATGAACTACAAAATTACAGCACCCAATAAATGATCAAAACAAGCTTGATTGAAAACCAAAGAGACTCAAATTTGCACCCAGGACACTTCTGAAGCTTCAACAACCCAAACACATGTATTTCAAGTCATTTTCATCTTATTTAAGCTAGAAATTCGAACTGATAACTGGAATTTGAAACTAATCTGAGGAAAAGCTTTAATAAAACTATATTTTTGGTTTTTTTTTTTGAAGATTTAAGATCTAAAAAGAACTTTGTAACTCTAAATTTCAGATTTGGCTTTTGGAATTTGAAATTCAAAATTTTTATATTCTGAAACTTGTTAAAGAAGGCAGGGATACTGCGTTTTATAGGCAGAAAATCAGGGGAAGCTTGTAGATTGCACTTACCCCCTTTTCCCCCTTTTTATTTTCAGTTTTTGTTCATTAAACCTTCATTTTTTGTTTCTCAAGTTACTATCCTAAGTTTCTGAGATTAGCGTTAAGGCCCTATTTTAGAAAGTCCTAGAAGATTCTAGCTTTAACTGCAACATTCCTACCCAATCATGAATACCCAAACTACCCTTGAACTTGTTTTGAAATTACTACCCTAGTACTAAACTAAACCTCAACCTCTTTTACCCTAATTAAAGACTATCAGCTATAACCAAATAATCCACTTAACTAGGGTTAACCAATCAAAGCTAAAATCAAATGTTTACAACCTAAAATCAAACTTGGCAAATTAACTAATCATGAAGTTAGATCTACCAATGGACTACAATTAACAACTAAATCAGATTACGGTAAACAATTATGGATCGATTAATTGAATTAAATTCAAAATCAAACTCATTAGAACAGACTTAAATCGTACATGAAGACTTGGAACAGTATTAATTAACCTGAAGAACATTAAACAAAACAACAAAAACTTAAACTAAACCCTGAACATGCTTAACCCTAAATTTAAAGAACTCAATCACAACTAAATTAACAAATGAACAAATTATTACTATTGATTAAAAGAAAAACAAACAAATAAGAAATAGACCAGCACACTCAACCACTGATTCAGACGAATTGATAAAAAATAAATAAGAAAAGATAAAAATCAAACCCTAAATTGGTTAATCAGGTAGAAATGACCATCGTGAAGAAACAACTAATTTGAATAATGAAGAGAAACAAAGAAAACATACTCAGTGAAATCCTAGGGTTCTGCCGCTTCTTGGATTTGAAATTCGAAACCATGTAGGATGATTCGAAAGGAAATAGCCAAGGATCTGGGAAGAAGGGCATGATGAGAGTGTATGGTGTTAATTTGGGTCCATTTGGTGGTGGCGCCACCGTAGGCGGCGGAGGCGGCGTCCACAAATTTGAAGATTCGAGGGACTGGGCTAACATTCGAAGGGTGATATTTAGGGCGTTTGAAAGAGGAGAGGGAGAGGGAGAGGATTCGAGGGTGTAAATTTGGGGTTCATTGGAGCACCGCCGCCAACGGAGACGATTTCCGGTCGGCGGCTCATGGCGGAGGGTGGCGGAGAAGTGGTGGTGATCTTATCGGAGGTCTGAGAGGATGGTGAGCGGGGGGGGGGGGGGGGGGGAAAGGG
>MU717440.1:93690-105044 GCA_026770625.1 Nicotiana glauca | reverse complement strand
TATTATATCACATTGAACCCAGTTCTTGGCCGTAGGATTAAGAATCCTCGACGGCCAAGATTAATTTGTATTTAAACGACGTCGTTTTGATACAAAGGGGCTGGACTGGGTTAGCTCATGGATCTGGGCTAATCCTGAACGAGTTGGGGAAGGGTTCGTTTGGGATAGCCTCAGAATTGGCCCAAATTACACCAACCTATTTCTTTATTTCTCTATTTCAATTTCTTTTTATTTATTTGAATTTTGGATTTTATTAAATGCAAAATTAACAGTAGCCCCAACCTGATTTAATTCTAAAATGAGACTAATTAAATTTTCTAAAATTAACTAGATCCTTATTTTAAGAGAAAAATTAAACAAAAGTGAAATTGAAGGAACAAAAAATGTAAACGAATTATTTTTGTTATTTTTCTCTTATTTTCAATGATGTTTAATTAATCTAAAAATCTAAAATTAGGTCCTAAATGCAAGTATGCTATTTTATAATTTTTTTTATTTTTTATGACACCTAAAAATGCACACAAAAATGCAAACAAAACACAAAATCATGAAATTAATTCCTAAAAATTTAAATACTAAAAGAAAAATTCTAATTTTAATGAATTCTATAGGAGTAATTTAAGCGCGGCAAAAATCACGTGCTCACAATAATAATAATATTTGACCTTTTTAAATTATTTTTTAAAATTTTTTACCCTATAAAAAAGTTGTAAAAAAGCTGAAAACTATAAATTAAACCCCTAAAAATATTTACATAGTAAAAGGTGATAAAATTTTAAATATGGTAAAAATTAGGTGCTCACAGCCTTCTGTTTTTCGTTAAACTTCGCGCCCAGTCAAATATGTTCAAGCATATTAAAACGGAGAGAGTATAATATTTATCCCCTGTCAATGGTAATTTTTTCCATTTGTTGACAATCACATATTATATGATGAAGAAAAACCCAAAATCGATAAGAATGGAAGATGCCTTTAGAACTTGTTTTTCTCAATAAGGATACACAAAGTCACTCAACTATAACGAGAGGGAACAACTCACATATTACACCAAAAAATAATACGAAGCCCTTTCAAACGATCTATGATATAATCTTGCGATGACCCGAAATTTCCATTGTCGGGACCGTGATAGAGCCTAACATTTTACTCGCTAGGCAAGCCAACGTTAGAACCAACAGTTTAAATGATAATATAATAAAGAATTGACGCAATTGAAATATTTTAAGCATAAATACGAAAGTTAAACCAGTCAAACATCTATTACAGATTCCTGAACCTGGTGTCACGAGTGCACGAGCTTCTAAAGTAAAACATATAAGGGTCTGAAATAAGTACAAAGCTGTCTGAATGAAGTGATACAACTAAAAAGAAAGAGTATGGGGAATCCAGGAGATGCGGGCGCTGAACAGCCGTACCTCAAGTCTCCGCCGTTGTCCAATCCAGGAACGCTAATAATCGACTCCAAAATCTACACAATATATAAAGTATAGTATCAGTACAACCGACCCCATGTACTGGTAAGTGCCGAGACTAACCTCGACGAAGTAGTGACGAGGCTAAGGCGGATCACCTACACAATAACATGTACGCAATATATAATAATGACAGAAAATAGGGATACTGAATATAATTTAAACAACCAACTGAAATAATAATCACAGCCTCAAGAATAAGCCAGCACCGGCCAGATTCACCAAACTCTTAATAGTTCAAACAAATACCAAAAGCCAACACAACTCAAGTAATGTAAACATATAGATTGTTGTGGTGCGCAAATTGATCCCACCATATATCAATATCAGTATTATAATTCGCCCTTATTTCAACATATCATTCCATCCTTATTCCAGTTATTGCGGTGTGCAACCCGATCCCGCCATACATTATGAATTCACCCTTATTCCACCATATCAATCCACCCTTATTACACCTGCTATGGCATGTAGCCCGAACCCATCGTATCGGTATCAAACTGTAGACATATAAAATTTATTGAGTTTAGTCCATACAAAATTTGGATTAATTCAATTGGGTTGAATAATTAATTTGGGATTTACAAAGTCCATTTTATTATTTTCAGGCCCAAAGTCCATTTCATCTTAAGGCCCAGACTTATGCCATGTGACATGACATATCCAGTCAAACTCCAGGCCAATAAGGTGATGCCACGTGTTAAATAATATGGCAATCCAAGTCAAAAAGCAAGAACCAATCACAAGTCGCCAAATGGATAAAATGACATGGGCCAATAAAAATCAAGCAAGAGAGTCTTATGTAGCTTGACTGTCTACCCTCTACAACTATAAATAGAGGGGGTTACATAACTCTCAAGTCATATTCAAAGATGGAGAAGAACACTCCGCAATTGGTGAGGGCATCCACAAACATAGAGATCAATCATCAAGTGCTTAGTTCTTCAACAAAGGAGTGATCAACGGAGTTCTTCTCGGAGATCAACCCGTAACAACAAAGTGTTGCTTGCCGTTCTTGGTGATTAAATACATCACAAGGAGGTCTGCATCATCCTACATTCGAGAAAGACGCTTCTCAAGCCCTCGAATCACGGAAAATTTTAGAGAGGAGAATCAAGGGATACATAGAATTGTACTCACAAATATTTATCAATAAAATCTCTTTTTATATATTATTTTTGTTGTAGTTTATTTTTCATCTTATGAAAATTTGTTGCAAACAAATTTTGGAACGCCTAGTGGGACGAATTCTTCCCTTCATATCTCCTTCTTGCAAGTTGAAAACTACAAACTTCAGATCTACTGCTACAATGGCCTTTTACAAATGTGATGTTTCATGCAAAGATGCTACTGTTGTCGCATTCGCTCATCTCAGTCATGTTGGCCCAATCACTTGAAGCAAGTTCAAGGCTAGTGGATTGGATGGGTCAGAATAATTCGCCTCCTTAGAGATGGCAAAGAAAAGAAGACCTCATATGACGTTCGCAACCGCAATCTCTGGGGGCAACAGCCCATTCTCGATGTTTGACGAACTTTCTCCAACAGCCTCAAACCTTGGCGGATTTGAGGATTTGGTAGATTCTTCAGTTTCAACGAAAGTCAATGCCTTGATGACTGACGCAACTAACGTGGATGAAAATTTTGCCATGATGGAACAAACTATAGAGGTCTTGAAGAAATCTGTTGAAGACAAAGACCTTCAAATCGTTCAACTCATGAACAAATTGGAGGCCTATGCACCTGGAGAGTCGAGCTATGTTCCTCCTCGTTCACTTGTCTTCACCTCCCAGAAAACAGCTGTTAAGGAATCATTTGCAAAGTTAAACATCCAAAAGGAAAATAAATCTACTTCAGTTGCGGCGTTATCTGTCCAACAATTGCAAGACATGATAACAAACACCATCAGAGCTCAATATGGCGGACCATCGCAAAGTTCATTGTACTACTCTAAGCCTTGTACTAAGAGGATTGATTTTTTAACCATGCCAACCAATTATCAACCACCAAAGCTGCAGCAATTTGATGGCAAAGGGAACCCAAGGCAACATATTGCCCACTTTGTCGAGACTTGTAGCAATGCTGGAACACATGGTGACCTTTTAGTAAAACAATTTGTTCGTTCTCTAAAAGGGAACGCATTTGAATGGTATATTGACTTCGAGCCCGAGTCCATCGATAGTTGGGAGAAACTTGAGAAGGAATTCCTCAATCATTTTTATAGTACCCGAAGAACTGTAAGCATGATAGAGTTGACAGGCACCGAGTAAAGGCAGGATGAGCCCGTGGTGGATTACATTAATCGTTGGAGGGCATTAAGTTTGGACTGCAAAGATCGCCTTTCAGAAATATCTGCTGTGGAAATGTGCATTCAAGGAATGCACTACGGCCTTTTGTACATCCTACAAGGGATCAAATAGCAAACTTTTGAAGAACTTGCAACACGAGCGCATGACATGGAGTTAAGCATCGCAAGTCATGGAAAGGCATCTCCATTTGCTGATCAAAAGGAGTTCAAGAAAAATGTTGCATCAAAAAACCAAACCAAAGAATCAATGGCGGTGAAAGGAACTTTTGTGAAGGTCACTACTAAGCAAAAAGTGAAGGAGGATAAGACCTCTAGTCAATATCCCAAAGAGGAGAAGCGTCGTCCCACTTTGAAGGAATTAGAGGCGAAGGTTTATCCATTTCCAGATTCAGACGTGCCCACCATCCTTGATGAACTACCGGGCAAGAAAGTCATCGATCTCCCTGAATCAAAAAGGCCAGAGGAAATTGGCAAAGTTGGCAATCCGAAATACTGCAAGTTTCATCGCGTCATTAGCCACCCTACAGAGAAATGCTTCGTCTTAAAGGAGAAAATTATGGCTCTTGTAAGTGAAGGAAAAATCATCATAGACATGGATGAAACAGCAGAAGCAAATCATGCAAGTATTGCGCTCAAGGAAAAGAAGTGTTCAAAGTTGCATAATGTGTCAAGCACTTCCTTCTTACAATTTGGAAGTTTCGAGCCCATTGAAGTTGTTCTTCCAAGGAAAACTCTTGAAGGTTCACTAGAGCTAGACAATCACTCCAAAGAGAAAGACGATGAGGGTTGGATTCTAGTCACTCACAAGAAGCAAAAACATCAGGCAGTTTTAAGGCTACCACTTCCTAAGCCAAGAGCAAAAATAAGCGATGTGGATAGGCTACAACCACCAAGAATTATCAAATCTTCTAACAAGCCTTATCCCCGAGGTTCCGAAAGCCCATCACATTGCATGAATTCTTTCCTGGAAAATTCTTTCATAGAAGTCACGTTGGTGCAACTCATGTAGTTTCTAGTACTAACAAAACAACGGAAAGCAATGATGAGCATGCTCCAATGAAAACAAAAGAACATCATGATAATGGAAAAGTCTTCACATATTGTGCAACAATTTCATTCACAGATGATGACTTGCTGCTGGGGTCTAAGCCACATAACAGACCTTTATTTGTTGTAGGGTCCATTCGGGAACAACATCTCAATCGCATACTTGTTGATGATGGTTCGGCTATCAACATCATGCCAAAGATAGTGCTAAAAAATCTTGGGATCTCTATCTATGAGCTATCCAAAAGTAACCTAACAATCCAAGGTTTCAACCAAAGGGGACAACGAGCCATAGGTATGATCCGCGTAGGATTATCCATTGGTGAGATGAATTCAAACACCCTAATTCATGTCATAGATGCGAAAACATCATACAACTTGTTGCTTGGACGTCCTTGGATTCATGAGAACGGGGTGGTATCATCTACTTTACATCAATGTCTGAAGTACATAAGAGATGGTGAGATAGTCAAAATTGATACAGACATCAAGCCTTTCACCGAGACGGAGTCATACTTTGCAAATGCAAAATTCTACCTTTATTCTTGTGAACCAAAAGTAGAGAAACCATTATCAGATGACGAAGATTATACCAAGGCAGAAGAGGAAAAAAGGACCCAATGGACTACTACCAAGGTTCCTAAGAAGGGAATAGAAGAATTCTCCATTAAGCTATCATCATCTAAAGGTGACATGAAAACAACGACTAAGGAGCATCTAGTTTTTCGCTATGTTCCACGTGAGCGTCAAAAGAAAGGGCAGCCTTTGCTATAGGAATGTACTCCAAAAAAGCAAGTGAGTCATAAAGATATCCAACATTTGAAGGAGCATATGACTGTCCCAGTTTCAAAAATCCCATCCGTGACAGGTGAGTCTGCTAAAGGCAATCTTCAAACTGATAAAATAAAAGGGCATTACGATCCTAAGGCCTTCTTACTACTTGAAAAGTCTGGTTATGACTTCTCCAATCCATCACAACTAGGAGAACTCAAATATGAAGTCACTGGTGAAAAGATACATGGGCTCAATGAGTCCCAAATGAAGTTGACAAAACAAGGTCACTACGTCGCCACTCCAAAGTTCGAGTTGGGGTTCAGTTTGGCAGAGCCTCTTCGAATTTCATCAAAGAGAAGCAAAGAGATAGCTTCATCACAATACACTTCGGTAGAGGAGATGAAGGAAGTTAAGGGCAAGAAAATAAAACAACGGACTTCAGTATTTGATTGCATTGGAGGCTCAACCCCTTCAGTCTCGGTGTTTGATAGGCTAAGTCACAAAGGTGAACGTGTATCTTCCAAACATCTAAAAGAAGTTTCCACTACCTCAAAGACCTCTATCTTTTGTCGCCTAGGGACCACAAGGAAGTCACCATCTAGAAAGATACTATCAAAATATAAAGAGAAAGTCCATGACGAGCGGGATCATTTTGAAGTTGTTGCTGACAGAGAAATATGTAGTGCTTTCCCGTCACGTATGAAGAGGAAGTTTGTTTTGTCAATATCCACAGAAGGTCCACTGAAGGTAAAAAGGAGAACCATTGTTTACACTCGCCAGCCTCATAAAAAAGCAGAGAAAGAGAAAGAAGTCGTGTAAACTATCCAAGGAAGTCAAACAGAAAACTTAGACTTTGTGGAAATATCATATCACATAACTGTAGAAGATAGCCAATGCCTTGACGTTGATGATGAAGTACATGAGGCTCCCCCTCAACTAGAAGATGGCTGTGGATGAGCTTAAGGAACTCAATTTAGGCACTCCGAAAGATCCATGACCCATCTTCATTAGTGTGCTTCTTACGCCTCATGAGGAGGAGGAATACTCCAACTTGTTGACCGAATACAAAGATGTCTTTGCTTGGTCGTATAAAAAAATGTCTGGTCTTAGTCCTAAGGTAGTTGTTCATCCTTTAGGGATCAAAAGTGGAGCACGCCCTGTGAAGCAGTCACAATGCATGTTTCGACCCGAGCTTGTGTCCCAAATTGAATTCGAAGTCAACATGCTCATCGAGGCGGGATTTATTCGAGAGGTGAAGTACCCATCATGGATATCGAATATTGTACATGTCAAGAAGAAAAATGGTCAAATACGCATTTGTGTTGACTTTCGAGACCTAAACAAGGCATGTCCAAAAGATGACTTCCTGCTACTAATTATTGAACTCATGGTGGATGCTATAACAGGGCATGAAGCTATGTAATTCATGGATGGATCCTCTGGATACAATCAAATCAAAATATCTCCAAAAGATGAAGAGTGTACTACTTTCCGAACTCCAAAAGGGATATATTGCTACAAAGTGATGCCCTTCGGTTTGAAGAATGCTGGTGCAACCTACCAACGCGCGATGCAAAACATCTTTGATGACATGCTTTATAAGATCATTGAATGCTACGTCGATGACTTAGTGGTTAAGACAAAGAGTAGGCGTTACCACCTTGAAGACCTTCGAATTGTTTTTCAAAGGTTAAGAAAATTTGACTTGAAGATGAATCTACTTAAGTGTGCATTTGGAGTTACCTCGGGAAAGTTTCTTAGCTTCATTGTGCGTCATCGTGGAATTGAAGTTGATCCTGCAAAGATTGACGCCATTCAGAAAATGCCCAATCCAAAGAACTTGAAGGAGCTTCGAAGTCTCCAAGGAAACTTAGCATTCATCCAGAGGTTCATCTCTAATCTAGCCGGTCGGTGTCAACCCTTCAATCATCTATTGAGGAAGGATATCCCTTTTCATTGGGATTAGTCATGTCAAAATTCCTTTGAAAGCATAAAAACATACTTGCTAAATCCACCTGTGTTAGGGGCGCCAATGCTTGGGAAGCCGTTGATACTCTACATCGCAGCACAGGAACGGTCACTTGGAGCACTGCTTGCTCAAGATAATGAGGAAGGAAAGGAACAAGCCTTGTACTACCTTAGTCGAACTCTGATAGGAGCTAAATTGAACTATACGACAGTTGAGAAAATATGCTTAGCGTTACTTTATGCAATAAACAAGCTAAGGCATTATTTTGAAGCATACAACATCAAACTCATCTCTCGAGCAGATCCCGTGAAATTTGTGATGACTCGACCTGTTCTTTATGGACTCCTAGCAAGATGATCCATATTATTTAACCAATATAAGATCACATACACACCTCAAAAAGCTGTGAAAGGACAAGCACTAGCCGGTTTTCTGGCTGATCACCCTCTTCCAACAGAATGGGAGATTTCAGATAAGTTTCCAGATGAAGACATTTTGTTCATCGAAGAATTGCCACCATGGACAATGTTCTTTGATGGATCTGCACATCACAACGGTGCGGGGGAAGGTGTTGTGTTGATCTCTCCAGAAAGACAAGTCTTGCCATTCTCCTTCGTTTTAGGTAAAACATGCTCCAACAATGCTGTAGAGTATCAAGCTTTGATCGTTAGTATCGAAATGGCATTAGAAATGAAGATTCTACAGTTGGAGATCTAAGACAACTCTAAGCTGATCATCAACCAACTTTTGGGGAGTTACGAGGTAAAGAAGGAAGATCTATTATCATACCATGAATACACTTCTGGTTTACTGGAAAAATTTGATTGGGTGTTCTTAAACCACATCCCAAGAGAAGAAAATCGCAAGGCTGATACTTTGGCTAACTTGGCCACGACGATGGCACTTGGAGAGAATGAGTCAACAAAGGTATATGTGTCTCATCGATGGGTTATTCCTAGACTTCTGGATCTTCAAGTCAACAAAAGCCATCATAAGTATGTTCGAGTGATTGAAGAATAAGATTGTAGGCAACCACGGATAGAGTACCTTGAACATGGAAAGTTACCTGAAGATCCGCGACAAAGAATAGACATCAAACGAAGAGCACCACGATTCTTCTTCTATAAGGGGACATTGTTTCGCCGTTCTTTTGAAGGACTATTCTTGCGATATCTTGACAAAGAAGAAGCCCGCCAAGAGATGGAGGAAGCACATTCTGGCTCATGCGGATCACACCAATCCGGTCCCAAGCTCCATTTTTGCATCAAGAGGATGGGCTACCACTGGGCGACAATGGTGAAGGATTGCATGGATCATGCCAAAAGATGTCAAGCATGTCAATTTCATGCAAACTACATCCACCAACCTCCAGAGCCTCCTCACCCAACTGTAGCTTCATGGCCTTTTGATGCATGGGGACTTGATGTTGTTGGAGCACTTCCAAAGTCATCAAAGGGATAGATATACATATTGACCGCTACGGACTACTTCTCTAAATGGGCAGAAGTTGTTCCACTCAAGGAGGTGAAAAAGGAAACTGTCATCGACTTTATCAAGTCATATATAATTTTTAGGTACGGCATACCAAGATACATAATCACTAATAATGGAATACCATTTGACAACATGCTCGTAAAGAGTCTATGCGATAAGTTCGGTTTTAAGCAATATAATTCTTTAACGTATAATGCACCTGCCAACGGCCTCGCTGAAGCTTTTAACAAGACGCTTGGTAACCTTTTGAATAAAGTTATTGCAAAGAACAAGAGAGACTGGCATGAGAGAATTGGTGAAGCTTTGTGGGCGTACCGGACAACCTTCAAGACTGCTATACAAGCAACTCCTTACTCTTTGGTATATGGCGTAGAAGCAGTCCTGCCGTTGGAGCAACAAATTCCATCATTGCAGATAACAATCCAAGAAGGGCTCACATCCGAAGAGAATGCTCAACTTCGCCTAGCAGATTTAGAGGCATTGGATGAGAAAAGATTGGAAGCGCAACAAAAATTGGAGTGCTATCAAGCTCGACTAGCTAGAGCCTTCAACAAGAAAGTGCAGCCACGATCATTCCAAGTGGGAGACTTAGTCCTAGCTGTTTGACAACCTATAATCCTCAACAAATGCATAGGCGACAAGTTTACCTCAAAATGGGATGGGCCATATGTTGTGAAGTAAGCATATTCAAGTGGCGCATACAAAATTGTCGATAAGGATTGTCTCAGAGTTGGTCCGATCAACGGAATTTTTTTGAAGCAGTACTTCCCATGAAAGTCACCTACGCTCCTCGACGTACAAGCCTAAACTGCAAGTCATGACGCTCCTTGATGCATGAGCTTAAACTGCATGCTGCAATGCTCCTGCCCCGAACGATCCTAAACTATGAACGACACCCAAAAAAAGTCTGTTAGGTTGAAAACCTCGCAAGAGGCGGCCTAGGCAAAGTTTAGGACCAAAAAAAAATCATCCCTCTGAACTACGTTATAACTTGATCCTCTTCATCGAGGTACGTAGGTAGCTTAGAGTTTCATTCTAAGTTCAGTCACATGAGTTTTAAAAAAATAAAAGTTTGGCATCATCGGATCACTACATTAATTCTTCCAAGTGTAGAGGCAAATATCTATGAGGAAAAGGAGACGATTTGTGCTGAAGTATAAAAGATGTTTTATTGCTTCAATACTACAAAAGTTGATACATAAAAAAACATATAGAGACAACAGGAACTAGATATCTTTCTATACAAAAGCCTAAATCATGAAAATGATCGTAAACTAGGCTTTGTTGCTGACGCGTCTAAATACTTTTCCAAGTCTGTATGACATCTCCACATTTGATGTCATCCTCAATTGTTGGTTGAAGTTCCCAATCACCATAGGAGCCATCATTGATTAACCTCAAGAATATAAACAAATCAAGTGCAATAGTTGGTGAAGGGGTGGCTCCACATCTTGTATGACATCTCGGTCTGATATCCAGACTCTTTGAGCTTCTTTGCAAGTTTACAAAAGAAATAAATGAAGAGATAAGATTTGTGATGTATATAGCCAAAGCTTCTACATGCAAGACTGTAGAGTCAATTTCAAGAAGAAGAAAAAAACATTTGTAGGACAACTCAGAGAGCATAAAGCTGGAAAGAAAGCTCGATAGACAACGGGATCAACGTTGGAAAACTACTGCAGTCCATCCTGAAGACGTTCTGCTTCTAACATTTTATATCTTGTAGATTTGGATGTCTAGTTTGTAAGAACACAAAACGCTTTCAATTTGGAGGCCCCTAGCTCAAAATATGTTTTTTTTTTGCCGGAACCACACGAATCTGAAAGTTACTGCAGCTAGGTGGACTTTCAGAATTTTTTGTTTCTATCTCAAAAGGATTTCTGCTATGAAACTCATATTTATTGTAGCTCTATGAGTCTACTTTCAAACGGCACAAACGGATCGTAATTTGGAGTCTCCTAGCTCGAGATATGAAGTTTTCTACAAAAGTACGCAAAGCTGGATTGCAAGTGCGGCAGATATTAGGAGCAATTTCAGAATGTTATTGCAGCTATTCTGAAGGGAATCCTGCTGCAAAATTTTCAGGTGTTATAGGCGATGAAGTTTTCTTTCCAATGGTGCAAACGGTTCGTGATTCGGATACTCCAAGCTCGAGATACCAATCTTTTGGCCAGACTATACAATGCGGTAAAGTTAAAACGCTGGACACGTTTATCAGCTTCACAAAAAAACCTTGCGGCTAATCCTCAAGGAATTGTTGGAATTTTAAGCCATTGGAATTTAAAGTATAAAA
>MU717440.1:35522-87780 GCA_026770625.1 Nicotiana glauca | reverse complement strand
CATTGGGCTTTAAAGTATAAAAGTGTGAATTGGAAATGGAGGAAAATAAAATGGAGGGAAAAATAAAAATTTGAAGAAGTGAGCTTATGTCTTGCACTTTGTCCCTCATTGGTGAGGGACAACTACATTTGTGTGTATATATATAGAATCGCTTTTTAAAGCTCTTAAAAGGAGTTGAAGAGAATGAACCCTCGCGCCGTCGTTGTCGCTCGCTTGGCTCGGCTTCGACTTTGGCTTTGGATTTGGATTTGTCAAATGATCTATCGATAAGATTATTTTTTGGACAAAATTTATTAATTATTTAATAATTAATTAAATGCCAGATCACTACTGAAGATTCAGAAATATAGTCTGGCCGCAGTCCTGGCGTAACCACGGCAAAACCCTTCTACAGGTTTAGAGAGCCACTTTGGCCGCGGTCCTAGCGTAACCGCGGTAGGACCGCGACAGGCGGTGAAATTTCTGAACATGCGCTTTTCCATAACAGACATCACACCTCTTCCAATAATTGCCTATAAATTCAGAGGCATGACTATGTTTTTAACACACCAAAAATATTACAAAGCTTCCTTATTTTTGAATATACTGCATTCTAATTCGCAGTCTCTCTCTCTCGAATTCGTAAGTGTGATTTTGCTCTGTTCTTTAAGTTTGTTGGTATCCTGCAGTTTGTATTGCCACTGTTGTAGGAAGGTTTATTTTGTTTTATCCTAGAAGGATTTAATCCATTACCTTGGCAACGTGTGAGGGGGTTAAAATTCCTTAAGGACGCACAAGCAAGTTGTGGACTCGGAATATTTCTTAATCTCTACTGTTTTTCCAGTTTCTTTATTCATCTAACAGTTTTTTTGATTTTATGTTTTAACACAGTAACGTTCACAGGAATTTGCTGCTGAATATTTTTATGTGTTCCAGCCCTTTGAGTCATGATTCTTTTGTAAGAAGCGACTTGTGATTTCATCGCTCCTGCATCGAGAAATAAATATCTTTGCAGAGATGCACTAAGTGTTTGCTCGTCGAAGTTAGAAAGGCCTACTCCAGTTATTTTCCTCGTCAACCTGCAATGATGCAATGTAGTACATGTTGGCTCCGCAAATATGAAATATTGTCTCTCCAAGCCTCCAAGAGTAGGGATATTGTCGCCAAGGTCGAAAGAATACTTCATGTGTCTCTCTCGCCAAGCCGCAAAGAGACAATAGGTTTGCTAGCAATTCATCTTCTTAGGGATATCAAGATCGCTGGAACTCTCACAAAATCCTACAAAAGAAAGTATCTTGAAAGTCCTCGGTGCCAATAGCACGACGTTTCATCCACACGACACTTCAACTACACTCATAAATGTCGATGCGGATGACATGAAACTTGTGATTTCATATGATTGATTGGTGTCGACGGTGCAAAGCTTAGTTTAGTAGTAAGTATCAATGTTGACAACGAGAAGCTTATTCGATTTAAGGCTCACTGCTATCTTCCTATAGAGTATTGTATGCTTTGATCCCTGCCGATTGGGTTGGTTAAACGACGATAGATGCATTCGGTGCACTAATTGAGACGTTACGCTTTAGGACCAATGCTTCATGGGATAATGTTGATTTCATTTTGGGGTTCTGCTGCTTCATGAATACTTCTTCACAGCCCAACGTTCTAAGAAAAGAAAGGAAGAAAAATTTTAGCATGAGCAATACAAAGTTTAATTAAAACTAATCAGCATAGAAAGGGAAGTTAAAATTAGGGAGTCTCGCTAGTCTCTAGCCTCGACCATGAGTTAGGTTGTTGAGTATCTGAAACCTACAGTTCCACCAACCACGCACGAGCAAAAATGACAATAGCACGAAGCTTTCACACAGCAACAAGAATCGGGGTCAATGACACGACGCTTCAATACGGATGGTCAGTATTGTGACGTGCACTTCTCCGTCAACTCTCGATGGATCGTACCCTTCATGAACCTACAAAAAAGGAGTGTTGATCATCCACTTCTTCTCATGATGCGTATGGGAGAACTCTCCATGTATATCATCTCCGAGCCTGCAACAAAAGAAAAGGGAACAAAAGAAGTATGCAGCCCTAACAATCCCCTCGATGTCGGCACTTGATTGATCAAAGATTTGTTGCGTGTAGATCAAAAAGGCTGGAGCTTCGACATTTATAGATATTGTATCTCACTGAGTCTTCTTACCAACGATATAAATAGTTCGTAGTTCGGATGCTCCTATCTTGAGATATGCATTTTTTTAGCAAGACCATGTAAAGCTGAAAAAATCGAGCCAGCATGTCGGAACTTGCCTTCCAGATTCATCAAATTATCTGGGAAAACCTCGGGACATCCTGTTGTAGCCAGCATGTGATTTCTACATATGTTGTAGCTCCAGGAGTCTAATTTTCAGCACCGTAAATGGCTTGTGATTTGGACGGTCCTATCTCGAGATAGACTTTTTTCGTCGAGAGTGCGCAGAGCTATAAGACCAACAGGCCAGACGCATACACCAAGTTCAAAAATTAATTCCAGATAATACAGAAGGGATTTGGCTCTTAATTTTTGATATGCTGGATTTCTTTGAGTCTAGAATCAGTATAAGAAAGCATCTTGCGATTTGGACTCTCTAATCTCAAGATATGAATCTTTTGTCGAGAGCACGCAAAGCTGAAGAAGCTTGTATGTCAAAATTTGGTCATGTAAATTCTGAATAGTATCGGGGGCTATCTAGGAGTAACTGGATTGGGATCTTTACAGAAGTCATAGTTCGGGAAGTCTAGTTTCCGTAGCCATAAACCGCACATGGTTTCGATGCTCCTATACCAAGATATGATTTTTTGGTTAAGTCACGCAAAGCTGAAATGTCGAGCATGACAGAACTTGAACCAAGTTTAGAAAGCTTACCTGGGATAATACAATGCGAATTTGAATCCAAATTTTGACACATTGCAGTACTCCGAGTCTAGTTTCTGTAGCTGCAAACCTCTCATGATTCTGATATTCCTACACCAAGATATGAGTCTTTCTTTGAAGGCACGCAAAGTTGAGAAATTGAGCGCGGCAGAAAACCTTCATGGAAAATGTTCTAGGACCTCTTCTATTTATAGAAGTGTTAAGTTAGCTGGTGTTAGCTTCATGAACAAGAAATTTCCTTTAGATTCAATAAGTCGTTGACTAGCAAGCCTTATATGAAAATTTTGAGACAAAATTCAAATTGGTGAAAAAGGAAATAAACCTAACGTGTGAGACAAACATGAAATACAACAAAAAAAAAAGAGACAAACACGGAAAGTTGTACAATTTGCAAGAATTTTCCATTAGTAAAATTTGCAATTGCTACTTCCAAATCAAATTACATTGCACACACGTGTTCTACAACCAAAGTATTGGAAGGTTAACTTTTGCTTGGAGTTTGTATTTAGCATTTCACATAAATGTGCAACTCGATAAAAGCTCGAATTTGACCAGTAGAAGTCATCACAAGTGCTAAAACAAAAATATCAACATTTGTTGGTACTTCAAGTCTCATCATTCGTTTTAGCAAGCCTACACTTCGACAAATCTTGAAGTAGGGGGCATCTATAGACACATAAAATTTATTGGGTTTAGTCCATATAAAATTTGGATTAATTCAATTGGGTTGAATAATTAATTTGGGCTTTACAAATTAAATAAGTCCATTTTATTATTTTCAGGCCCAAAGTCCATTTCATCTTAAGGCCTAGACTTATGCCATGTGACATGGCATATCCAGTCAAACTCTAGGCCAATAAGGTGATGCCACGTGTTAAATAATGTAGCAATCCAAGTCAAAAAGCAAGAACCAACCACAAGTTGCCAAATGGCTAAAATGACATGGGCCAATCAAAATCAAACAAGAGAGTCTTATGTAGCTTGACTGTCCACCCTCTACAACTATAAATAGAGGGGGTTACATAACTCTCAAGTCACATTCAAAGTTGGAGAAGAACACTCCGCAATTGGTGAGGGCATCCACAAACATAGAGATCAATCATCAAGTGCTTAGTTCTTCAACAAAGGAGTGATCAACGGAGTTCTTCCTGGAGATCAACCCGTAACAACAAAGTGTTGCTCGATGTTCTTGGAAATTAAATACATCACAAGGAGGTCTGCATCATCCTACATTCGAGAAAGATGCTTCTCAAGCCCTCGAATCACGGAAAATTTTAGAGGGGAGAATCAAGGGATACATAGAATTGTACTCACAAATATTTATCAATAAAATCTCTTTTTCTTTATATAATTTTTGTTGCAGTTTATTTTTCGTCTTACGAAAATTTGTTGCAAACCCAAACACTCACTGTACATAGTCAAATCATTAGTTCAAACTAAAAGGCCTCTACGATCAATAAATACCAAACTAAACCTAAGTAAAACCTCGCATAATATGGAATCTATACAAGTAATACTACATAGCGAGACCAATCAAGAAATTTACAATTAAAAGGTGCAAACAAGTCAAGTTAAGCAAACATCAGGGATTTGTGAAACTATAGAAAGAACTATCATCATTAGCAGGAGAAGATATTGACTATCAGGTAGCAGTTAAGCACAGAAAACACTTAAAACATATAACAGTTAAGATAGGAAAGGAAACAATTAAAGAAAAATAGAAAATCAGAGAGAAACCGATACATATACGCCACTCACATGAGAATCACATAGCACATAGTCTGAGGGTTCCCAATTCCCTCAAGTCAAGGTTAGACACAACACTTATCTCGCTCCAAGGACCTCTTAAAAGCTCAACCACAGCTTTGTCTTTCAAACTAGCCACTGAACCAACAATATCTAGCAAATTACCAATCAAATAATTCAAAATAAGCCTTAGGAATCACACATGATTGCAAAAGACCCAATTTAGGTCATTATTAAAAAAAACTCCCAGGCCCACTTGATCCAAACCCAAAATTCGAACCGAAAACCTGATTATCCATTCACCCCGAGCCCGGATATATAATTGGTTTTAGAATCCGACCTCAATTTGAGGTCTAAATCTCTAATTAATCAAATCCCTAATTTCTATCCCAAAAATCTCCAATTCCGCCATGAAAAATTTAGATTTTAGGTTAAAGATTTGTGAAATGTAATGAAAGATTGAAGGAAAATGATGAGTTGGAATCACTTACCAATGTTTTAGGGAAGAAATGGTCTTGGAAAAATCACCTCTAAGGTTTTAGATTTGAAAATTTGAGATTGAGTGAAAAATCCCGTCTAAGTTAAGTTTTACATAGCTGCAATTACGAGAAATTCTTCACAAATGCGAAGCTTCCCCAACCTTGTTGTCTTTGCAAATGCGAACAATTGTTCGCAAATGCGGCGTGTGATGATCGCAATTGTGATCCTAAACTGTGCAAATGTGAAGGTCCCCTTCCAGCCCCACTGCTCGCAAATGCAAGCCAGACCTTACATATGCGAAGCCTGTAGACCTGAAGCACACTAGCTAAGATTTCTAAGTTCAATGCACTCCGTAGCATATCCGAAACTCATTCGAGCCCTCGGGGTTCTAAACCAAACGTGCATATAGGTCTTAAAACATCATACGAACATGCTCGCACGATCAAGTCTCCAAAATAACACCTAGAACTACGAGTTTACCACCAAATCACATGAAATCTTCAAGAAAGTATTGAAACTTCTCATTTCTCAATCGGAACTCTGAATCATGTCAAACCAATTCTGTTTCTTACCAAATTTCATAGACAATTCATAAATACTATATTGGACCTGTACCAGGATCTAGAACCAAAATATGGAACCGGTATCAACAAGGCCAAACATTGATCAATTCTTAAAACCATTAAATTTTCAACAAAAATTCATAACTCGTGCTAGGGACCTCTGAATTTGATTCCGGGCATACGTCCAGGTCCCATATTTCAATACAGATCCACTGGGACTATCAAAATATGGGCTCGACTCAAAATGTTGATCGAAGTCAACTAAAATTAACTTTTAAGGCAATAATCTTTTTAAAAATACGCCCGAACTATGCACGTAAATCGAGAAGAGATAAAATAAGGTGTTTAAAGCCTCGAAATACAAAATTTGTTTTTAAATCATGTCTATCGAATCATCACAAATCTAAAGAATCCAATAAACTATACTCGCCGTGAGGTGAGTGAAGAAAGTTGTGAAGCTCCTAACTTTAATTACCAACCCGAAATTATCATATCTTCGTTATCATAATATATTATCGTATTATATTATATCATTATAATAATAATATAATATAAATTAATTAATTAATACTATGACAACGTTCCTAGAGAAGTTCTCTGGAGAAGCTTGGAGGCAAAATGTGTGTCGGTTCCCTACATTATGGCGATTAAGGACATGTATGATGGGGCAAAGACTCGGGTTAGGATAGTCTGAGGTGACTCTGAGGATTTTTCGGTTGTTATAGGGTTACCCCAAGGTTCTGCGCTCAGTCCATTCCTATTCGCCCCGGTGATGGACGCGTTAACACATCATATTCAAGGGGATGTGCCATGGTGCATGCTATTCGCTGATGACATAGTTTTGATTGATGAGTCGCGAACCGATGTTAACGATATGCTAGAGGTTTGGAGACAAGCTCTTGAATCTAAGGGTTTCAAGCTTAGCATGACAAAGACAGAATACGTGGAGTGTAAGTTTAGCGCTGAGCAGAGGGAAGTGGGCGTGGATGTGAGGCTTGGATCACAGGTCATCCCGAGTAAAGACGGCTTCAAGTACCTTGGGTTGGTCATTCAGAGGGGAAGGGAGATCGACGAGGATGTTACACACCGTATCGGGGTAGGATGGATGAAGTGGAGGTTAGCATCTGGAGTATTGTGTGACAAAAGAGTGCCACTGATACTTAAAAGTAAGTTTTATAAAGCGGTGGTTAGGTCGGCCATGATGTATGGGGCTGAGTGTTGGCCGGTTAAGAAATCACATATCCAGAAGATGAAGGTAGTAGAAATGAGGATGTTGAGATAGATGTGCGGGCATAGTAGGATGGATAATATTAGGAATGATGATATTCGGGACAAGGTGTGTGTGGCTCCCATTGATGACAAGATGCGGGAAGAAAGGCTCAGGTAGTTCGGGCATGTTAAGAGGAAAAGCCCAGATGCTCCGGTAAGGAGGTGCGAACGGCTGGTTGTGGAGGTCTCGAGAAGAGGTAGAGGGCGGCCTAAGAAGTATTTGGGGGAGGTGATGGCGACACTTCAGATTTTCGAGGACATGGCACTTGATAGGAACATGTGGAGGTCTAGTATTAGGGTTGTAGGTTAAGAGGTAGTTGAGTCGTGCCTTATCCCATAACTTTGCGAGACTAGTTTGGCAGGGATACTATTTTGCTTTTGCTTCGTATCATTCCTCTTGATTTCATGTTGTTCTTATTATATATATATATATCTAGAAAGAGAGAGAGAGATTTCTTTTATATTATTTCTGTGGTGTTACTAATATTGTCTTCTTTTGTCTTTTTGTCTTCTTGAGCCGAGAGTCTTTCGGAAATATCATCTCTACTCCTTCGGGGTAGGGGTAAGGTCTGCATACACACTACCTCCCCAGATCCCACTAGTGAGATTTCACTGTGTTGTTGTTGTTATGTTATAAGTATAAAGCTGCAAAGTGAAAGTTAAAGACTACCATTGCCATCAAAGCTTGAATGGTTGTTTTTCCATTAATTCAAAACCTGTTTTGATTAAAAATGAAAATATATATTCTGTAAAGATAACTATACCTTTTTAAAATAAAAATAACCAAAAAGAAGGTAAATTCTGAATAAGAGAACATGGGAGTCGTTGATGGCCACGAATGTGAAATATATTCACATGACCAGCTTTTAATGTCATTTTGGCTTTTGGGTTTCTTGTCAAAGCTCAAATATGAAACAACTCATTAGTATAAGTAAAAAAGAGATACATGTTAGCTCACACATGAAACAACTGATGAATTGTTTGTTTACAAAATTCATTATTACGTCATAAGGTTTGTATGCCTCTCTGCATCACAAAGAATGAAAATGAATAATAAAGAATTATTTCATCTGGTGCAGAAAATTATTAGACAACTAATAAGATTTTAATCAATGATCAACTTATATAAGTAAACCATAAATCATTAGTATCTCTAAGCATTACTATTTACTCGTAAAACGATACAGTTAAATTTGTAACGTTATTTATAGACACGTGAATCAATTTGATCCAAAAATATAAAATAATTAAGTATAGAAATAAATTGAATAAAGAAACTTGAAGAAACTATACACCTAACTGTGAGATGAGCTTCCTTGGAAGCAAGAATAAGAACAATACGTAGAATAGAAAGAAAGAATGTTGTTAATATTGTCACGACACCAAATTTCCCTCAGTAGGATGTCGTGATGGCACATAGTATTAGGGACTAGGTAAGCCTAACACTTACTGAATTAATAGAAAATTCAACCATCAACTATTAAATATGAAATACAAATTTTCTTTATAAAGTCAACGATTCCAAAATCGATAGTACAAGTCATAAGCTCTATTGAGTTTGCTAGAAAATTCCTAAGAACAATTATTCCGGAATAGAAAAGGTAAACTTTCAGGAGGTGACTCCAAGGCCTGCGAATGCAACAACAGGCATACATTGAGTCTCCACAACAATGCCCGATCAACTAGCTAATGATCAACAAATACCCGCAGTACTTGGATCTGCACAAAAGTTTGCAAAAGCATAGCATGAGTACACCATATCGTTACCCAATAAGTAAAGGGACTAACGTTGGTGGAGTAGTGACGAGCGACAGTCAAGTGATGGTAGGCTTCACGCGTTTTAGTCATAGTTTGCACTCTAATTACTGCATTTTACTTGTATTTGAGCTTGAATGTTAGTGTACTGCACATATTATGTGTTTTACGCTTTGCAGAAAGTGATTTCGAGTGAAAAAGATATTCAGAAGAAAAATCGAATAACTTGGAGCTTTGAAGTCTGAGTAAAAGCCCACAAAATTAAACCAGGAATTTGTCATGACCCCAGTTCGCCCTCCGTGAACTGTCGTGGCGGCACTTAGTCTCTACGACTAGGTAAGCCTAACAAAAGGCGGAAAAAAATAAACAAATGATAAAACTAGCCAACAACTGCGGAATAAAACATAATGAAGGTTTAAAATGTAGCTCGACATATACAAATATAAACTCTCAAACTGAAACAACTCCCAAAACCCGGAATCTCATGAAATCAGAAGTTGTTGAATAACTACAAAGCGTTCTAAATTCAAAATGTCTAAACAAAGGAAAAGTACATAAGGGATATAACTAAAAGAGGGAATAGATAGAGACTCCTCAGTCTGTGTACGCGGTAGATATACCTCAAAGTCCTTGATGGATCGCCTCGCCTCAAGGATTGTAGGGCTGAGTCGAAGAACCTGGATCTGCACACGAAAAATATGTGCAAGAAAGGGAATGAGTACACCACAGCGGTACCCAGTAAGTGCCAAGAGTAACCTCGGCTGAGTAGTGACGAGGAAGGTCAAGGCCCTACCAGTCATATACATATATATAAGGAAACGAAATAGTATGAAGTAACACAGTATAATACTAAGAATAAAAACAATTACAATAGAGAAAACATCACAGAAAGACTACAGTTCGACACAGAGATAGCAACTAGGGATCTACTAGGATACCATCATGTAGCCCCCAAATGTAAATATCCAGTGGATCTCCCGGGTGTCGTCCCGTAGTCCAACTCATAGTGCACGAGGATCTACGAGAATCCCGATCCGTAGTCCCAATTGTAAATACCCAGTATTGGGGGAATCTACTGAATGTTGTCTCATAGTTCCATATAATTGTGCAGGGGGATCTACCGTAATATCAATCTGTAGTCCTAAATAAACAGGCAAGGGGGATCTACCAGGAAATCGTTCGTAGTCCCAAAGTAAACACACAGCAACAACACGAGTAATATCCAATTCAATCCAATTTCATACCAAAGTATACAGATAATTCTAACCTAGCATGCTGCACGTAATTCAGATAAAACATTTGAACAAGTAGAACAATCGAGTCATTTAGCCATGCTTTCATAGCTAACAGTGGGTTTAACTTTAAAGTAGTGTAAACAGGGAAGAAAATACATAATTATAGTTACTTAATGAAAAACCGAATTTCCAACAATTAGCACATGTACGCACTCGTCACCTCACGCACAAGACATTTCATATAACAACAATACCAATCCTAAGGGGAGTTTTCCCAGACAAGGTTGGGTAAGACACTTACCTCAAACCAGCTCAATCAACTCGAAATCACGTTCTTTCCACGAGTACCCAACTCCAAATGGCCCAAATCTAAAACACCCAGGTGAAAATCTCTCCAAAAATCGCCAATCCTCGAGCTCCCAAGTCAATTTCCAAAGTTTTAGTTCAAACCCTCGATTCTGCCCTTTTTCTGACCACCAAATCCGCTTCTGTGGCCATGGGACCGCACTCGCGGTCCCGCTTCTGTGACAAACGGACAACACCTATGATTTTTCATTAAAGTCCAGCTTCCGCACCTGGGACCTCTTGTCCGCAGATGCGGTGCCGCTTCAGCGGTAACTGTGCCGCATCTGCGACCAAACCCCAAATCGCCTCAGACCGCACCTGCAGTCCTCCAATCACTTCTAGGTGATGCACCTGCGGTCACATACACGCAGGTGCAGTTATGACAGGTTCAACGCACTTTAGATTTCTCCTAAGTCCAATTCAACTTCCGTTAAGCACTTGAAACTCACCCGAGGCTCCCAGGACCTCAACCAAACATGCCAACCAATCCCAAAACATCATACAAACTTATTCCAACCCTGGAATCACATCGAACAACGCAAAACCACAAATCACTCCCCAATCCAAGCCTAAGGATTTCCAAACTTCTAATTTCCGTTTTCGATCAAAAAGTCTATCAAACTTCGTCTGAATGACCTGAAATTTTGCACACAAGTCCCAAATTAAATAACAGACCAACTCAAACTTCCAAAATTCCATTTCAACCCCGATATCAAAATCTCACTATTGAACCAGAAAATTCAAAAATTTGACTTTCGGCATTTCAAGCCTAATTAAGCTACTGACCTCCATAACATAGTCCAAACACGCCCCTAAGCTTGAAATCACCCAACGGAGCTAACATAACCAAAATAACTAAATTTCGAGGTCATCTTCACGCTGCTCCGACTACGGTCCAAATTCTAAAGCTTAAGCTCTTATTTAGGGACTAAGTGTCTGAAAACACTCCGAAACTCAAAACGAATCCTCTCGACAACTCACAATAGCAAAAACAAATATGGGGAATGTGGTTAATAGGGGAACGTGGCATTAATTTTTAAACAACCGAACAGGTCATTACAGAATTACTCAAACATTATTTAAATCCAATCCATGTGGAAATGGTATTATACTATGCTATCTTCGATTAATGATCATTAATTTCGTGTTGTATTTTGCGCTCATCAAATTTTGGCACCATTATTAGAGATTGACAATTAATAGTGTTCAAAATAGTTTTTGGTGCTAATTCGGGAATTTATTTTATTTTCTTTTCTTTTCTTTTTTAATTCTTCACGGGTTTCCTCTTCCGTGTGCATGAAACGGTTTGACGTCTTTGGTGTATGACTCGATCTTCTTCAAAGGAATTGATTCCATACAATTAAGAGGTAGAAAAAAGTTCGTGACAGTTGTGGAAAGAGAAAGAACTCACCAGATAGTTCTTGGGGAAACCTTCAACCCTAGAACACATGGCTAACAACGGTGAAGACGAGGTGTAATTAACTGCAAGAGAGGCAGCACAACAGCGAGAAGAAGCTGCAAGGAGAACAACGAAAGCTGCCCGTAGAGCTACTGAGGAGACTTCCGAAGATGATAGGGGTCAAAGAATCAATTTAAATAGATTTGATTGAAGACAAGTTCGAGAACGCGTTACCCAATCCGGGTAGAGCATTGGGTGATTATGCCAGATCAGTCTACAATCAGGGAATGTCCAGTGTCAGACTGCCACCAGTAGCACCGAATAATTTTGAATTGAAGAAAGGCTTACTTCAAACTATCCAGAAAAATTGTGTCTTCAGAGGGAAGGTAAATGAAGATCTTAATACTCACTTGATGGATTTTGAGGAAATCATTAACATCTTCCAATACAACGGAGTGTCAAAATATGCAGTATACTTAAGGGCATTTCCCTTTTCACTTAAGGATGACGTGAAGCACTAGCTTTGAAGCTTACCAACAGGGTCAATCAGAACATAGGAAGATATGACTAGAAAGTTTCTTGACAAATACTTCTTAGCTGCAAAAAATAGTGAAGTTGAGAAGGGAAATTCATAACTTATTCTAGACGGACACCGAAACAATTTTTGAGGCTTGGGAAAGATTCAAGGATATAGTGAGGAAGTGTCAACATAACGATATTGAATTGTAGATGCAACTCCAAGACTTTTGAGATGGACTGACACCTCCCTACGAACTCTGAACACTGCAGTTGGAGGTCCTTTTATAAAGAAGACCCTTGATCAGATTGTGGTAATACTTGATGAGCCCTCTGAAGATGCTAACTAGTGGCCTACTGACAATAATGATACAAGAAAATTAGTTGGGGTTCATCAAGTAAATTCTATCGCAACAGTGCAAGCTCAACTAGACGCCATGGCAATAGAGATAATAAAGTTGACCTTAGCCAAGGTCAGGTGTCAACGATCACAAGTTTGTGATTTATGTGGAATGGGTCATCCAACGCTTGAGTGTCAGATCTTAGCTGCAGATAAAATGGCAAATGCTGTGGGAAGATTTGAAAGAGGAAACTACCAGAGTGGTAATAATTTCAATCCTATGGGAATGAGGCACCTAGGATTTTCTTGGAATACACCAAGTGGAAGCCTGAACTCATGGCAGCAAAATAACTCTAGACCCTAGGAACAAGGATCTCTAGGCTTTCAAAATCAGCAGAGGCAGCAATATCAGCCTACACAATCTAATCTGTCTAGCATGGAAGTTGTCACGACCCTACTTCGCCCTCCGTGAACTATCGTGATGGCACCTAGTCTCTACGACTTGGTAAGCCTAACAATTTGCGGAAAAAGGAAACAACAAATAAAAACTAGTAGAAACTATGGATAAACATAATGAAAATGTTTAAGATGACGCTAGGAATATACAAATACACACTCTCAACTGAAAGATCCCCCAAAACCCGAAATCTCATGAAAAACACAAGCTATGGATACTATATAGTGCTCTAACTCTAGAATGTCTAAATCAAAGAAATACAAAAGGGCTATAACTACAAGAGAGAATGGAGAGGGACTCCTCGGTCTGCGGACGCAGAAGATATACCTCGAAGTCTCTGAAAAATCGCCTCGCCTCAAGGATAGTAGGGTTGAGTCGAAGAACCTGGATCTGCACACGAAAAACATGTGCAGTAAAGGGCATGGGTACACCACATCGGTACCCAGTACCTGCCAAGTCTAACCTTGATCGAGTGGTGACGAGGAAGGTCAGGGCCCTATCGGTTGTAAATATAAAACAATGTTAAATAGTATAGAATACGACAATATAATTAAAGTGCAAAAAGTTTATAACGAATAAAATCCTTGAAAGAATCTAACTCAGTATACAGAAATAGGAATAGGGGATCTCCCAGGATATCGTCCCGTAGTCCCAAACGTAAATGTACAAGGGAACTCCCAGAATACAAATCCGTAGTCCCAAAGTAAATATCCAGTATGGGGAATCTACTGGGTGCTGTCTTGTAGTCCCAATCATAAATGTGCAAGGGATCTACCAGAATACCGATCCGTAGTCCCAAAGTAAACAAGCAGGGGGATCTTCAGCGATATCGTCCCGTAGTCCCAAAGTAAACACACAACATCATCGCGAAGAATATTTAATTATATCCAATTTCATACTAAGGAAAATAGATATTTCTAACCTAGCATGCTGCACAAAATTCAAATAAAGTAGTTTGACCAAGTAAAGCAATTAAGTCACTTAGATATGCTTCCCTAAACTAACAGTAGGCTTAAATTGCAAGCAATGTACAACAAGGAAGAAAAACACAATTATAGTTACTTAATGAAAAAAGGATTTTCAACAATTAGCACATGTACGTACTCATCACCTCACGTATAAGGCATTTCATATATCAACAATATCAAATCCTAAGGGGAGTTCTCCTACACAAGGTTAGGCAAGCCACTTATCTCGGTTAGGCAAGCCACTTATCTCGAACCGGCTCAATCAACTCGATATCACGTTCTTGCCATGATTACCCGACTGCAAATGACCCAAATCTATTTAAATAAATTTCATAATGTAAATATAACTTCAAGTAACTAATTCCACTAATTAATTCGAAGCTAACACCTGAAATTAAGAAAATCATCCAAAATGTCTTCCGACCCACGTCTCAGAATCGGATAAAATTCACAAAACTAATCCTTACACTCTCACGAGTTCATGCATACAAAGTACATCAAAATCGAATCACAGACAACCCCTCAAATCCCCAAATCGAAGTCTGCAATTTCAAACTGTAAACCCCCAATTATACCCCTTAGTTTCCATAAATTTCTTGCCAAAGCAGTAGAATAATACCATATAAATGAGTTTGGGTTCCAAAAATCTTACCTCCTTGAAGCTCCCTTGAATCCTCTCTCAAAAACCTCCCAGAAAGCTAAATTCTCGGATAAAAAAATGGTGAAGGACTAGGCAAAAACCATGACAGAAACCTTATATAGGGTTCTAGCCTAAGGTTTCCGCACCTGCGGCCATTACCTCACACCTATGGACCCGCACCTGCGGTCTCAGGTGCGCATCTATGAAATTCACTTAAATGCACTGGCCGCACCTGCGCTTCGCTTACCGCATCTACGGTCTCGCAGGTGCGATAAAGAACCCGTACATGCGACTTTTGATCCTCTAGCACATGCCGTACCTGCGACTTCTCCCACGCTTCTATGATCACGCACCTGCAGTCCCCAATCCGCATGTATGGTTATGACAGAAGTTTAGCAGCTGAAGATGCTCTAAGAAACTCCCAATTCTTCCGACAAACTTCCGAAATAATCCTGAGGTCCCTGGGACCTCAACCAAAAATACGAACAAGTCATATACCAATATTCAAACTTGTACTAACCTTCGAAACACTTAAAACAACATTGAATCATCAAAACATCCTCAGAATCAAGCCTAAGGATTCAAAAACTTCCAATTTTTGCTTTCGATAAAAAATTCTAACGAACCTCGTCCGAATGACCTGTACACGTACCAAATGACACAACAAACCTACTCCAACTTTCAAAATTCCATTTCGACCCCGATATCAAATCTCGCTATCGAACCGGAAACATAAAAAATTTGACCTTTGGCTCTTGCCTAATTACGCTACGGACCTCCAAAACACAATCCGAACACGCCCCTAAACTTGAAATCACCCAACGGAGCTGACGTAATCGATGGAATTCCATTCCATGGTTGTCTTCACACTACTATGACTACAGTTCAAATTCTAAAGCTTAAGCTCTCATTTAGAGACTAATCATCCCAAAACACTCCAAAATTCAAAATGAATCCTCTCGACAACTTACAATAGTAGAACAAACACGGGGAATACAATTAATAGGGGGCCGGGGCATTAGTTATAAAAATGACCGGCTGGGTCGTTACCTCTCCCCTTAAAACATTCATTCGTCCTCGAACGAGCATAGAGACATACCTAAAGTAGTAAAAAGATGAGAGTAACGGCTGCACATATCTAGCTCGATCTCCCAAGTGGCCCCCTCAATCGGCTGACCCCCCCACTGAACCTTCACCGATGCAATGTTCTTTGACCTTAACTTCCGAACCTGCCTGTCCAATATTGCCACTAGCTCCTCAACATAAGATAGATCCTTGTCCAACTGGACTGAACTGATATCCAACACGTATGACGAATCACTGTGATACTTCTGGAGCATCGAAACATGAAATGCCGGATGAACTCCTGCCAAGCTAGGAGGTAAGGCAAGCTCATAAGCAACCTCCCTAACACGCCTTAATATCTCAAAAGGACCAATAAACCTCGGACTCAATTTCCCCTTCTTCCCAATTGTCATAACACCCTTCATAGGCGAACCTCGAAGTAAGACCCGCTCTTTAACCATATATGAAACATCACGAACCTTCCGATCCGCATAACTCTTCTGTCTAGATTAGGCTATATGAAGCTTATCCTTAACTACCTTAATCTTCTCCAAGGCATCATGTACCAAGTCTGTGCCCAATAATCTAGCCTTGCCCGGCTCGAACCAAACCACCGGGGAGCTACACCGGCTACCATATAAGGCCTCATACAATGCCATTTGAATGTTGGACTGGTAGCTGTTATTGTAGGAAAACTACGACACTGGCAAGAACTAATCCCAAGGACCTCCAAACTCCATCACACACGCACGGAGCATATCGTCAAGAATCTGAATAGTGCGCTCGAACTGTTCATCTGTCTAGGGGTGAAATATTATGCTCAACCCCACCTGAGTACCCAACTCATGATGTATGCCTCTCCATAATCGTGATGTAAAATGAGTACCTCTGTCTGAAATGATGGAAATTGGAATACCATGCAGACAAACAATCTCCCAGATATAAATCTCTACCAACCGCTCCGAATGATGGTAGTACACACAGGAATGAAATGCGCGGACTTGGTCAGCCGATCCACAATCACCCAAATGGTATCGAACTTCCTCAAAGTTTGTGAGAGTCCAAATATGAAGTCCATGGTGATCCTCTCCCACTTCGACTCCTAAATCTCTATCTGCTGAAGCAAACCACCCGGTCTCTGGTGCTCATACTTCACCTGCTGAAAATTGAGGCACCGAGCTACAAACCCAACTATATATTTCTTCATCCGCCTCCACTAGTAGTGCTGTCTCAAATCCTGGTACATCTTTGCGACACCCGGGTGGATGGAATACCGAAAACTATGGGCCTCCTCTAAAATCAACTCTCGAAGCCCATCAACATTGGGTACACATACCCGACCCTGCATCCTCAATTCACCCATAGTCACATATCTGGCATCACCATGTAGAACCTTGTCCTTGAGGATGAGCAAATGAGGGTCATCATACTGACGCTCCCTGATACAATCAAATAAAGAAGACTGAGAAATCATGCAGGCTAGAATCCGACTAGGCTTCGAAAGATCCAATCTAACAAAACGACTGGCTAAGGCCTTAACATCCATTGCCATGGGCCTCTCCGCGGCTGGTAGATAAGCCAAACTCCCCAAACTCTCCGTCCGGCGACTCAAAGCCTAGGCCACCACATTTGCATTGCCCGGGTGATACAAAATAGTGATATCATAGTCCTTCAGCAACTCTAACCACCACCTCCGGTGCAAATTAAGGTAGTTCTTCTTGAATGGATGCTGTAAACTCCGGTGACCAGTATAAATCTCACAAGGCACGTCATAAACATAATGACGCCAGATCTTCAAGGCGTGAACAATAGCAGCTAACTCGAGATCACAGACATGATAACTCTTTTCATGTACCTTCAACTGTCATGCATCAACACTGCTCAACTGTACGCGTAGGCAATCACCCTACCATCCTGCATCAATACCGTTCTAAGGACAATCCTCGAGGCATCAAAATAGGCAGTATACGACCCCGAACCTGTAGGCAATATCAAAATTGGCCTGTAGTCAAAACTTTCTTTAGCTTCTGAAAGTCTCCTCAAACTCTTCCGTCCACTGGAACAGAGCACCCTTCTGGGCCAGTCTAGTAATAGGTGCTGCAATGGATAAAAATCCCTCAACAAATCAATGGCAATAACCTGCCAAGCCAATAAAACTATGGATCTCTATAGTTGCGGATGGCCTGGGCCAACTCTACACCGCTTTCACTTTCTTCGGATCCACCTTTATCCCCTCACTCGATAATACGTGACCCAGGAATGCTAGGGAATCTAACCAAAACTCACATTTAGAGAACTTTGCATAGAACTTCTTTTCTCTCAAAGTCTGAAGCACTATTCTTAGGTGGTGCTTATGATCTTCCTGACTCCGGGAGAATACCAGAATATCATCAATAAAGACAATGATGAACGAGTCAAGATATGACTGAAACACACTGTGTATCAAATACATGAAGGTTGCTGGGGCATTGGTCAGCTAACAAAATAAGGAGCTCGTAATGACCATACCGAGTCCTAAAAGAAGTCTCCAGGATATTTGGATCCCAAATTTTTAACTGATGGTAACCTGAACGCAAGTTAATCTTAGAAACCACTCATGCACCCTGTAGCTAGTCAAACAAATTATCAATACGAGGCAAAGGATATTTCTTCACTATAACTTTGTTCAACAACGGTAATCAATGCACATACGCATAGAACCATCCTTTTTCTTCACAAATAAGACAGGAGCACCCCAAGGTAATACACTAGGCCGAATAAAATCCTTATCAAGCAATTCCTGTAACTAATCTTTCAACTCCTTCAACTCAGGAGAGGCCATACGATATAGAGGAATAGAAATAGGCTGGGTGCTCGGCAACAGATCAATGCCAAAATCAATATCTCTATCAGGCAGCATGCCCAGAAGATCAGGTGGAAACACATCAGAGAAATCCCGTACTACTAGGACTTAATCAACTGTAGGGGTATCAATGCTAACATCTCTGACATAAGCTAGATACGTGTCACACCCCTTCTCAACCATTCGATGAGCTATAAGGAAATAAATAACTCTACTGGGAGTGTGATCTAAAATACCCATCCACTCAACTCGCGATACACCTGGCATAGCCAGTGTCACCGTTTTGGCGTGGCAATCAAGAATAGCATAATGGGCGACAACCAGTCCATGCCCAAGACAACATCAAAATATACCATGCTGAGCAATAATAAATCGGCTTTGGTCTCAAAACTGCTAAGAGCAACCAAACACAATCGATAAATGCGGTCCACAACAAGAAAATCTCCCACAGGATTAGAAACATAAACAAGGGAACTCAATGAATCCGAGATACACCCTACTGGGGGAAAAATAAGAAGACACATAAGAATAGGTGGAGCCTGGATCGAATAGAACCGATGCATTTTCATGACAAATTAGGACAATTCCTGTGACGATAGAATCATAGGAGAAAGACTCAGTACAAGTACGAAGGGCATAATATCTGGCATGTCCTCCCCCTCTAGGGTGACCTCCACCTTCCTGACCTCCACCTCTAGTTGGCTGAGCAGGTGGGGCAACAACTGGTGCTGTAATCATAGCCTGACAACACTGCTGGGCACACTACGATTAAGAAGTCTGTGGAGGTGCACCCCTCCTAAGTCAGGGGCAATACCTCACCATATGGCATGTGTCACCATACTCAAAACAAGCTCTGGGAAGACGTGGCAGCTGTGACTGGCTCGGGCCAGGTCTTCTGGACTGACCACTGAAGACACCCCATGCAAGAGGCGCACAAGATATTGGGGGTGCATAGTAAGGCTCCTAAGGCCTAGGAGGAGCTGGAATACCACTGGCTGCTGGAAAAGTTGAATGAATAAGGTGGCTCATATAACCCCTACCATGACGAACTGCAGCTGGGGCACAGGTACCAAGATAATGGCCCGACTCTCGAGACCTTTTAGCCTCCCTCTCCTCTTAATCCCGAGCATGCATACCCTCCACTCTCCTAGCAATTCTCACCACCTGCTGATAAGAAATATCCATATCCAACTCCCAAGCCATACTAGACATGATGCTGGGAATGAGCCCCTCAATAAACCTGCAAACTCTCTCACCAACTGTAGAAACTAAGGCTGGTGCATGCCTAGCTAAGTCAATGAAACAGACAGCATACTCTGAAATAGTTATAGTGCCCTGGCGCAAATGCTCAAACTCCACGCGCCATGCGTCCCTGAGTCTCTGAGGGACAAACTCTCTCAAGAACATATTCGAAAACTAAGTCCAAGTAAGGGAAGGTGCCTCGGCTGGACTGAACAACTCAAAGGTATGCCACCACTGATAGGCTGCTCATCGAAGCTGGAAGGCAGTGAAAGAAACCCCACTCAATCCTTATATACCCATAGTGCGGAGGATATGGTGGAAATCCTCCAGAAATCCCAAAGCATCATCTGATGCTAGACCACTGAATACAAGAGGTTTGTACTTCTTGAACCTCTCAAGCCTCCACTGCTCATCCTCGGAAGTCGCTGCCCAATCCTCGGGATGAACTGGGGCTACATGCTGTGCTGGTATTATCTCTGGGACCTACTCAACATGCACTCTTTTCTCAAGAGTACGGGTGGCGGGAGTCCTTGCTCGTCCCCCGGTCTGGGATGCGGCTGCAGCAATGGGAAACAAACCTACCTGAGCTAGAGTGCTGTGCATGCTCATGAACAGTGCAAGAGTCTCCTGAAGGGCTGGAGTAGTAGTAGCAGTAGGCGTATCAGTCTCACGTGGGTGCTCTAGCTACACCGCATGCATGTCCTTGGCCTCTACCCTAGCCCCAATCTCTAACAGCTCCAGTAGGGGGCGCATGTGCCTGATCATCTCTGGCAGCACGTTTCCTCACCATCTGTGAGAGAATATAAGACATAAGTTTAGAATTGTGATATCGGAAATCTCGCATGACAAGGAAATCAAATAAAGTGGAATTTCTTAATAGTAACATAGCCTCTTGTAGATAAGTATAGACATCTCCGTACCGATCCGCCAGACTCTAATAAACTGGCTTGTGATTTATGACTCCTATGAACCTAGAGCTCTAATACCAACTTATCATGACCCCAGTTCCCCCTCTATAAACTATCGTGACGTCACCTAGTCTCTATAACTAGGTAAGTCTAACAATTTGCGAAAAAAGAAACAATAGATAAAAACAAGTAGAAACTACCGATAAACATAATGAAAACGTTTAAGATGCCGCTCGGCATATACAAATACTCACTCTCAACTGAAAGATCGCCTAAAACCTGAAATCTCATAAAAACATAAGCTATGTATACTACATAGTGCTCTAACTCCAGAATATCTAAATCAAAGAAATACAGAAGGTCTATAACTACAAGAGATAATGGAGAGGGACTACTCGGTCTGCGGACGCGGCAGATATACCTCGAAGTCTCTGAAGAATTGCCTTGCCTCAAGGATAGTAGGGCTGAGTCGAAGAACCTAGATCTGCATACAAAAAACATGTGCATGAAAGGGCATGAGTACACCAAAGCAGTACTCACTAAGTGCCAAGCCTAACCTCGGTCGGGTGGTGACGAGGAAGGTAAGGTCCCTACCGGTTATAAATATAAAACAAGGTAAAACAATATATAATACGAAAAATTAATTAAAGTGCTAACAATGTATAATGAATAAAATCACCAAAAGAATCTAACTCAGTATAAAAAAATAGCAAGAGGGGATCTCCCGGGATATCATCCCCTAGTCCTAAACGTAAATGTGCAAGGGAACTCCCGGAATACAAATTCGTAGTCCAAAAAATGAATATCAAGTACGAGGAATCTACCGGGTTGTGTCCTGTAGTCCCAATCATAAATGTGCAGGGGGATCTATCAGAATACCGAACCGTAGTCCCAAAGTAAACAAGCAGGGGGATCTCCCGGGATATTGTCCCGTAGTCCCAAAGTAAACACACAATAGCATCGTGAAGAATATTCAATTCTATCCAATTTCATACTAAGGAAAACAGATATTTCTAACCTAGCATGCTGTACAGAATTCAAATAAAGCAGTTTGATCAAGTAAAGCAATTAAGTCACTTAGATATGCTTTCCTAAACTCACAGTAGGCTTAAATTGCAAGTAATGTACAACAAGGAAGAAAAACACAATTATAGTTACTTAATAAAAACAGGATTTTCAACAATTAGTACATGTACACACTTATCACCTCACGTACAAGGCATTTCATATATCAACAATACCAAATCCTAAGGGGAGTTCCCCCCACAAGGTTAGGCAAGCCACTTACCTCGAACCAGCTCAATCAACTCGATATCACGTTCTTGCCACGAGTACCCGACTCCAAATGGCCCAAATCTATACAAATAAATTGCATAATGTAAATATAACTTCAAGTAACTAATTCCACTAATTAATTCGAAGATAACATGCGAAATTAAGAAAAATGCCCAAAAAGTACTCTGGAGCCACATATTGGAATCAGATAAAATTCACAAAACTAGAATCCTTACACTGTCACGAGTTCATGTATTCCAAGTACATCAAAATCGAACCACAAACATCCCCTCAAATCCCCAAATCCAAGTCTCCAATTTCAAACCCTAAACCCGCAATTCTAACCCTTAGTTTCCATAAATTTCTTGCCAAATCAGTAGAATAATACCATATAAACAAGTTTGGGTTCCAAAAATCTTACCACCTTGAAGCTCCGTTGAATTCTCTCTCAAAAACCATACAAAAAGCTAAATTCTTGGATAAAAATGGTGAAGGAATAGGCAAAAATCGCGACAGAAACCTTATATAGGTTCTAGCCCAGGCTTTCTGCACCTGCGGCCATTACCTCGCACCTGCGGTCCTAGGTGCGAATCTGAGAAAATTTACTTAAATGCATTGGCCGAACCTGTGCTTCACTTACTGCATCTGCGGTCTCGCAGGCGCGATTAAGCACCCATACCTGCGACTCCTGATCCTCTAGCTCATGGACTCATCGTCGGCTTTTCCCACTCTTCTGCGATCATGCACCTGCGGTCCCCAATCTATAGGTGCAGTTATGAAAGAAGTTCAGCAGCTAAAGTTGTTCCAACAAACTCCCAATTCTTCCGACAACCTTCCGAAATAATCTCGAGGTCCCCGGGAGCTCAACCAAAAATGCGAACAAGTCATATACCACTATTCAAACTTGTACCAACCTTCGAAACACTCAAAACAATATAGAATCATCAAAACACCCTCGAATTCAAGCCTAAGGATTCCAAATCTTCCAATTTTTGCTTTCGATCAAATAGTCTAACAAACCTTGTTCGAATGATTTGTACACATCCCAAATGACACAATGGACCTACTCTAACTTGCGGAATTCCATTCTGACCCCGATATCAAAATACCGCTATCGAACTGGAAACTTCAAATATTCGACCTTCGGCATTTCAAGCCTAATTAAGCTACGGACCTCTAAAACACAATCCGAACACGCCCCTAAGCCCGAAATCACCCAACAGAGCTAAGTGAATTGATGGAATTCCATTTCGAGGCCGTCTTCACACTCTCCAACTATGATTCAAATTCTAAAGCTTAAGCTCTTATTTAAGGACTAAGTGTCCCAAAATACTCCTAAATTCAAAATGAATCCTCCCAACAAATTACAATAGCAGAACAAAAACGGGGAATGTAGTTAATAGGGGAACATGAGGTTAATTCTAAAAACGACCGGCCGAGTTATTACAGAAGTTCTAGTGAAGGCTTTTATTATCAAGACATGTGAGAGACTTGAAACTCATAGCTAAGCTATACGAGAACATGGTGCAACTATTAAAGAACTAGGCACGACTTTTTGAAACTTGGAAAGACAGGTTGGGCAACTAGCTACTCTATTGTTAGAGAGGGTTTCAGGAATGCTCCCTGCTGATACTGAAAGAAATCCAAAAGAAATAATCAATGTAGTATCTTTGAGGAGTGGGCACGAGTAGGAGGATCTTATGGCAAAGCAAAAGCATGAGTTAATGGAAGGACAGTTAGAGGTTATGTAGGAGCAGAAAAATAGCAACAATCAAGAAGGTGAAGTTATGGTATATGAGAGTTTAAAGAATAACGGGAAGATTAGAGCTCAAAAAAAATAAGAAAGATGATAATGCAATAACTAATGAGACTAAATAGAGCAAATACATGCTTGCTCTACCTTTTCCTCATAAGCAAAGAAGAGAAAAGCTAGATAAACAATTCGAGCGCTTTCTAAAAGTGTTCAAGCAGGTGCATGTGAATATACCTTTCACAGAGGTGCTTTCCCATATGTTAGCTTATGCTAAATTCATGAAGGAGATATTTTCCAAGAAGCGGAAAGTGGAAGAGACATCGATTGTCAAGTTAACGAAGCATTGTAGGGCCAACTTGCAAAATAAGCTCCCTAAAAATGTGAAGATCCGGGGAGCATTACTATACCTTCCTCTTTAAGAAGTACTAAATTTTAAAAAATTTTATGTGATTCAGGTGTTTCTATTAATCTTATGCCTTTGTTTGTTTTCAGGAAATTGGAGGGAGAGATTGGAGAGATCAGGTCAATCCCTACGTCTTTGCAGCTGGCGGATCAGACCACAATCACACCGTAAGGAATAGTGGAAGATGTGTTAGTTCGGGTAGAAAAATTGGTGTTCCTTGTGGGATTAATTATTATGAACATGGAGGAAAATAGGGAGGCCCCTCTGATTTTAGGAAGACCATTCTCGTCTAGGGCAGAACAATTCTAGATATTCTAGAAAAGGAAGCTCATGCACAAAGTGGGAGATAAAAGGATGATCTTCAAAATGGAAGGGGAAAAAGGGGCTCTGAAAGAGAAAATTGGAATGAGTGAAGCTGATAAATGTAGGGTGCACCCAAAGAAGGCAGAAAATAAGCTCTTAGCATGGAAGTGTGCACTAGGTCAGGCATGCAAAGGAGATCCCAACTTTGATTCAAACCCCGACTATATGAATCAGGGAAGTTTCTTTTACCTCTTGATTTTTATTTGTGTGTCATGGGGACATGCCACAATTTAAAAGGCAGGGTGGGATATGTAAATATGTATGTGTATTCATGTATTTGTTTTTATTTCTTTTGATTGATTTTTTTTTACTTTTCTCGACGATAGATTTTTTCGACTGCCTTCTTGAGGGATCAAAGTCGAAGAAAAAATATTTTGGTTTTCCTTAGGTAGTGTAATAATTCTCGCTTAGTTTTTCTTTGTGTTGAGATTTTTTTTCACGGGTTTTGATTGAACCGAGTGTAGTTAATTTTCTTTTATTAGGAATAGTGAAGTCTTGTGCTATGATATTAAATATATATGACTTTTCTTGACGTTGTTATGCCTTGAGAGCAAAGAGTGCCTTAGTTGTAACGCCTAGGATAAGTTCTTGACTCATGTATAAATGACTTAAATTGTTTGATTTTGATTTTTCCTAACTGTAAGCACATAATTATTTACCCGCACGGTTTTTAAGAGTTATTTTTAGTATTTGTAGTAATTTTAGTATCTATTTGATTTTAGGGAATTCTAGTATACTTTTATCTTCAATTTTAATTTTTAAACATAAATTTAAAAAATACAAAAAATAGTTTCATATTATGATATAGTTTTAATTTAATAGATTGGAATTAAGTTTAATTTATTTAAAGGGAAGAAAATTTAGTTGGTTAATTTATGGACTTTTAAAATTGAAGAGTCCAAAATATTGGCCCAATTTCAGATTTGTCTTCTGGGCTCCTTTCAGCCCATTTACCCATTCTCTAATCGAACCTATTCTAAAAGACCTAAAATTAACCTAATGAGGGGATCTGCTCCAACATTGGATTATCTCATACACAGAAAAGATGACAGTCTCATTGGAACGAGAGAGAAGACAGCGCAAACGATCGAAAACCCCACATTCCTTGATTGATTCTCAATTCTTTCACTCAGTGCTGCATCGAGCTCTCTCAAAGTACCATACATGCGATCAACAAGAGAGAAGCCAGCCATCTTCTCCACGCCTCATCTCCACCACGAATCTAGCCCGAAACCAGCCGTGAATCATCCATAAAATCGCCGTCAAAGCCACTGTGAAACCCCTGTAACAACATCTCACGGACTTGCGGAGTTTCATTCACAAAATCCGATGAAAATCTCCTCAAAACCATCTCAATAGTTGCTGATTCCACCGTTGGAAAGCTCCAGTCGTCGGTTCCGGTTGAAGTCGCCGGCGAAGTTCTGTGCCCAGTCCGGCTTGTTCGAGTTCTCTCGTCGATTTTACATCATTGTATTGATCTCCATGTATATTAAAGGTTCGTCATTTTTGTTCTGATTTACACGTTGTTATCAATCCTTGGTTGCTCTAATTAATTTGTTGTTTGAGTTAGTGTATAATCTATACTCCAATTCTTTGCATTTTTATCCCGTTTTCTTCACTGTTGGAACGATTTACTTGCCTCAACTTAGTGTAGGTGAATACTACTTCTCTTGTTATTCTTGACAATATATAAGAACTAGAAGCATCAATTGATTTATTTGAGATTTTGAAAGAGAAATTGAATAAATTGCAAGTGTCACATGGATAGTATTATGTATTTTGTGTTGATATATAACTTGAATACATCAATCTTTAATGATTCCATACCTCTGATTTAAATTCCTAAGCTTACTCAGTTCCTGATGTTTCTCTATGGAGGTATTCTCTGCAGCAGAATTGTAAAAGCACATGGATTGATGTAAGTCAAACGAGGATAAATAAATCATCACTATGTGTACGGTTCCCGTGGCATGATAACGATACATAATTAAATCATCACGATTATGTGTACGGTTCTCGTGGCATATTCGTGATACATAATTCTTCAATTCGGGTGCGCATTTCATGTGACATGGTTATAACTTCAAACAATATTAATAAATTAAATGCGTAGTAGATTGCATGTGCATTTCACGTGGCGCGATTTGCGATGTATATAAACAACGAGTGTACGACAACGTAACTCATTTTAGATTAATTTCATAAATACTAAAAGCGATATAAAAGATAAAATGCATAATAGATGTTAAATATATAATTAATTAGATAGTTAGGCCAATTATTAACAAGTTGAGCGACCGCGATAAACTACGAAACTCGGGAGTGCTTCACACCTTCTCCCGAGTTAACAGAATTCCTTACCCAATATTATGTGTTCACAGACCAAAATAGAGTCAAACTTTCTCAATTTGGGATTTAAAATAATCCGATGACTTGGGACACCATAAAAAACATCCCAAGTGGTGATTATGAAATTAAATAAATAATCTCATTTCGATTAGTGTCACGTTAATTGGAATAACTTCCTATCTCCTCGGAAAAAAAAAGGTGTGACAGCTCTAGCGACTCTGCTGGTGAAACGAATCCAGAATCGCTGGTTCATGGTTCAGAAGTCGATCTTACAGTTACTGATATACTTGGATTTTATTTATTATCTAATTTTTACGTGTTTGAACCTAATGTGCTAAAATGCTGCTTTTTACCGCTTTGATATTGTTTGAACTGTATATAAAATTGTTACGAAATCCTTCTTCTCTCCGAGTCTTCTAAATCTTCTGAGAAGCGTGCACTTCGCGTGACTTCTTTTCTGTTAGAGTCATATCCTAATTTTAGAATGAGGTTTGGACAAGTTGCCAAGTCGGTGAAGCTTCTGTATTCCCGGTACACTGCCCCCTACTCCGGCTCGAGTTGTCCGCTCGGGTAAGCTAGATCTAAAACAATACGCCTAGGGTTTAAAACTTAGAATGATATAGCTTCATGAAGGATCCCTAGTAGGAACACTTATTTGCATCACGTGCATTTGAGCTTAGGGACTCAACACATGGGTTAGGTCGGTTAAGACAGGTATACCCCAAACTAAAAAGACCACCCTGATGCATTTTACGTGTTACTTGTATATTTTTTTGATCTAGTTTGTATGTTGACCGACTTCTAGAGTAGGAAAATAAAATTAAAAAATAGTAAAAGAAAAAGAAAGAAAAAAACCCAAAAGTGAGAGTTGTATATAAAAAATTTAGAAACTCTGCTAAAATTTTGGAAAAAAATATATTTTCAATAAGTCATGTTTCCTCTATCCCGCTTCTGACAGAACTACATGAATCTGATTCTTACTTGATGTGAGATACATAAGCAAAACTCATCAGTTCCGGGCCCCAATTTAAAAAAAATCAAAAAAAAATATATTTTTCCTTTCCTTAATTCCTTCTTAGAATTTTTTCCTTAGAAAATAAAAAATAAATAAATTAAAACCCAAAAATATTTTTCATATTTTTGAAGTCTTTCATTCAAAATAAAATCATCAAACAAAATCCAAAAATACATTTTTCCCTTCTTCCTAAGTATTGTTTCCCAAAAAATTAAAAAAAATCCAAAAAATAATTTTTTTCCTTCGTTAGAAGTCTTTCTTTCGTAAATGTCATAAAATTGAAAAATTGAAGTCCAACAATTATTTTCGCTTTTCTTTAGAAGTAGTTTCTTAAATTAATTTTTTTTTTAAAAACTCAAAAATCCAAAATATTTTCTTAAAAAGTCTCTCTTTCAAAAATTCAGACATAATAGTCAAAATCCAAAAATAATTTTTTTCTTCTTTTGAAATTCCTAGTGATTCGAAACAAAAAAAAAGAATTTGTAGAGATCTTTCTTTTAGAAAACAAAAAAATAAAATTCAAAATTCAAAATCCTAAATATTTTTCCTTGTTAGGAGCTTTTGTGATATGATTTTCACATAAAAATAATTTTTTTTTGAATAAATTATTTACTCCAATCCTGATGTTCCTGAACTACATAAAGATCTGATTCATTCAACGCCATGATACGTAAGCAATTCACATCGGATTCGATCATAGTCATTAAATTAATTGAGTGAAAAACAAACTGAAAAAAAAAGGAAAACAAAATTGAGTGAAAAATAAATAAAAGAGTGACAAAAACAAAAAGAAAAAAAAGAGCGACAAAAAATAAAAGAGTGACAAAAACAAGAAGAAGAAAAGAGTGCGACAAATAAAAGAGCAGCAAAAATAAATTGATAAAATCAAGAGTGATTAAAGAGAGGCAGAGATGAAAGAAAAGAGGTATATAGTGAAAAAGAGTTTGTTAAGGCCGGGATGAAACATGCAACCGTTCAAACACATGGTAAAAACATTTAACAGTTTAGGAGCATTGCATCCCAACGTGTGATTTCCTATCTGTTAAGTGTCTCAAAACTATCAAGGTTGTTGGGTGTGCAAATTAGCCAGGTTCTATTTAGGTGGTTGGTTTTGTTGGTAATCTGGCTTCCCATACTTACTGTGAAAACCCGATCGGTCGTCATAAGAATTTACGGCCCGATCCCCTATTAACTGCATTCCCCGTATTTGTTTCTGCTATTGTGAGTTACCGGGAGAAATTATTTGGAGTTTCGGAGAGTTCGGGATACTTAGTCCCTAAATGAGAGCTTAAGTTCTGAAAATTTGACCGTAGTCAGATAAGTATGAAGACGGCCTCAGAATGAAATTTCGATGATTCCGTTAGCTTCGTTGGGTAATTTTGGGTTAGCAGGAACCGGAGAAGTGGAAGCTTCACCGCAGAAGCGTATTTGCCTCTGCGAAAGGTTAATCGCATATGCGGATAAGATGCCTTAGTTATTTGTCGCAAAAGCGACTTTTCTTCCACAAAAGCGGGACTACAGGCATGACCGCAGAAGCGGATTAGCTGGGCAGAACATATAAATAGTTTCATTCGAGAATTTGAGTTATTCTTTCACCATTTTTGAACAGGATTGAAGCTTTTGATGGAGAATTTTGAGGAAACCAAAGGGGAATCGCTTGGAGGTAATATTCTTGACTTCATTGCTCGTTTATATGTGATTAAGGGTCTAATTAGTGGTGAAAAATTAGGGAAAACCAGTGCAAAATGGGTAATTAAGGCTTGATATTAAGAAACCTTAAATTGGGTATTTGAGGGGTCAATTGGATGTCGATTTCAGTGTTCTTGTTATATGTATAGACTCGTGAGAGTGTGAGGATTCCGAAAATGTAAAATTTACCCTATTCCGAGATGTGGGCTCGAGGGGCGTATTGATAATTTTATCTTATTTCGAGTATTAGCTTAGAATTTATTTGTAGAATCAGTTACTTGAAGTGTTACTTACATTATGCAATTGAATTGAACAGATTTGATTTATTTGGAGTCGGGTACTCGTGGCAAAGATGCGGTTTCAGGTTGACTTTGAGCCGGTTCGAGGTAAGTGGCTTGTCTAACCTTGTATGGGGGACATTCCCCTTAGGATTGATATTGTGATAATTGAAATGCCTTGCACGTGAGATGACGAGTGTGTACTTATGCTAATTGTTGAAAACCCTATTTTCTCTAAAATAGCTTTAATTGTGTTTTTCATCTCTTGCTTACAATACTTTGAAGTTAAGCCTGCTGTTAGCTTAAAGAAACATGTCTAATTGACATAATTGATCTATTTGTTTTAACTGCCTCATTTGTGTTACGTGAATCATGCTATGTTAGAATTGCATGTGTTACCTTGGTTTGAAGTTGTGTTCAATTGAGTATTCTTTGTTCTATTGCTGTGTGTTTTACTTTGGGACTACGGGTCGACATCCCGGGACATCCCCTATACGTATTTATGATTTGAATGGAAGTGCGGGATACCGGGAGATCCCCAGCACATATATTGAGGATACCAAGAGATCCCTAACACATATTGAGGATACCAAGAGATCCTCGGGATACCAAGAGATCCCTGACATATATATTGAGGATACCACGAGATCCTCGGAATACTGATAGATTCCCGGATATTTATCTTTGTGAAAAGTGGTATTTCTTATTATTGCTTTTATCTCCGTTTCTGTACTTGTTATCCTTATTATCCTATATTGACTCTTACTATTATCTTTCAACTGTACTATTTAATCTTATACTGTTATACCTTCATATTTAATTTAATCTCAGTAGGGCCACGTCACCACCTGACCAAGGTTAGGCTTGGCACTTTGTGAGTACCGCTGTGTTGTATTCATGTCCTTTTTGCGCATGTTTTTTATGTGCAGATCCAGGTACCTCCACTTAGACTTATCACTCGTGAGGCGAGGTGTTGTAGAGACTCCAAGGTATATTTGCCGCGCCGCAGATCGAAGAGTCCCTTTCTACTCTTCCTTTTTGTTTTGGCCCTTATGTACTTTCGTTTCTTTCTTAGACATTCTGGAATTAGATGCTTTTAAACATTCAAAGGCTTGTAATCATGAGATTCCTGGTTTTGGAACGTGTATTTAGTTTCGAGAGTTGATATTGTGTATGTCGAGTGACACTTTTAAACACTGTTTATCTTACTATTTCAGTTTTAATTATTTTCTTCCGCAAATGGGTTTGTTTTCTGCATTGTTAGGGTTATCTAGTCGTAGAGACTAGGTGCCGTCACGATGGTTTATGGAGGATGACCCAGAGGCGTGACAAGTTGGTATCAGAGCTCTAGGTTCATAGGAGTCATGAATCACAAGCCAGTTTATTAGAGTCTCGCTGATCGGTACGGAGACGTCTGTACTTATCTACGAGAGGCTATGTAACTGTTAGGAAAATTCCACATCACTTGATTTCCTTGTCGTGCGAGATTTTGATATCACTATTCAAAACTCTTGTCTTTTATTCTCTCAAAGATGGTAAGCACACGTGCTACCCGAGATGATCAGGCACCCGCGCCCCTTACTGCAGCCGTCAAAAGCTGGGGCCGGGTAGAGGCGGAGGATGCACATGCAGTGCCGCCAGATCACCTGCGTGAGCTGCCACCGAGGAGCCACTAGCAGTGCCAGTCAGAGCCCAAGCACCTGATATGCCTACTGATACTATCATGCCAGCACTTCAGGAGACTCTGGCATAGTTCATGAGCATGTACACCACTTTGGCTCAGGTAGGGTTGCTTTCCCTTGCTGCAGCTATATCCCAAGACATATGAGGAGTACAGACTCCCGCTGCCCGCACTCCTGAGCAGTGAGTGTATGTTTATCAGGTCCTAGAGGTTATTCCGGTGCAGCCCATATCTCCAGATCAGCCTGAGGATAGGGTGGTGACTTTTGAGGATGAGCAACATAGGCTTGAGAGGTTCAAGAAGTATAAGCCTCCTGCATTCAATGGTTTAGCATCTGAGGATGCTTTGGGATTTCTAAATGAGTGCTATCGTATTCTTTGTACCATGGGTATCTCCGGATCGAGTCGGGTTTCCTTAATTACCTTCCAGCTTCGAGGGGCCACCTATGATTAGTGGCGTACTTATGAGTTAGACAATCCAGATGAGGAAACTTCCCTGACTTGGACTCAGTTTTCAGATAAGTTCCTGAGAGAGTATGTTCCTCAGAGCCTCATGGATGCATGGCGCGCAGAGTTTGAGCATTTGCGCTAGGGTGCTATGATTATCTCAGAGTATGTTGTCCGTTACACTAGTTTGGCTACACATGCACAAGCATTGGTTTTTACTGTTCGTGAGAGGGTTTGCCGGTTCATTGAGGAACTTATTCCCATCATCAGTTCTATCATGGATCGTGAGTTGGAGATGGATATTTCTTATCAGCAGGTAGTGATCATTGCTAGGAGGATTACGGGTATGCATGCTAGGGAGACAAAGGAGAGGGAGGCCAAGAGATCTCGAGAGTCAGGCCATTATTCTGGTGCCCGTGCCCGTACCCCAGCTGCAGGTCATCATAGTAAGGGTTATATGAGTCGCCATGTTCATTTAGCCTTTCCAGCAGCCAGTGGTATTCCATTTCCTCCTAGGCCTCACAAGCCTTATTATGCACCTCTAATATCTAGTGCGCCTCCTATGCGGGGTGCTTTCAGAGGTCAGTCCAGCAGACTTGACCCGAGACAGTCACAATTGCCACGTCCTCCCAGAGCTTTTTTTTGAGTATGGTGACACACGCCATGTGGTAAGGGATTGCCCTAGACTTGGGAGGGGTGCGCCCTCATAGACTTCTCAAACACCGCGCACTCCGTAGAGTTCTCAGGCTATGATCACAGCACCAGTCCTACCCACCTGCTTAGCCAGCTAGAGGTAGAGGTCAGGGAAGTAAAGGTCGGCCTAGAGAAGGAGGCCATGCTAGATGCTATGCTCTTCCTACCTGTACCGAGGCTGTTGCCTCCGATTCTGTCATCACAAGTATTGTCCTGGTTTGTCACTAAGATGCATCGGTTCTATTCGATCTAGGATCCACTTATTCTTATGGGTCTTCTTATTTTGCTCCACATTTAGGTGTACCTCGGTATTCTTTGAGTTCCTATGTTTATGTTTCTACTCATATGGGAGAGTCTCTTGTTATAGATCGCATTTATCGGTCGTGTTTGGTTGCTCTTAGTGGTTTTGAGACCAGGGCCAATTTATTGTTGCTCAACATGGTTGATTTTGATATTATCTTGGGCATGGACTGGTTGTCGCCCATTATGCTATTCTTGATTGTTACGCCAAAACCGTGATGCTGGCTATGCCAGGTTTATCGCGTGTTGAGTAGAGGGGTGCTTTAGATCACACTCCCAGTAGAGTTATTTCTTTCCTTAAGGCTCAACGATTGGTTGAGAATACGTATCTAGCTTGTGTGAGAGATGTCAGTATTGATACCCCTTTCCGTTGATTCAGTCCCAGTAGTTCGGGATTTTTCTGGTATGTTTCTAGCTGACCTTTTGGGCATGCCACCGGATAGAGATATTGATTTTGGCATTGATCTGTTGCAAGGAACTCAGCCTATTTCTATTCCTCCATACCGCATGGCTCCTCCTGAGTTGAAGGATCAGTTACAGAAATTGCTTGATAAGGGTTTTATTAGGCCTAGTGTATCACCGTGGGGTGCTCCTGTCTTGTTTGTGAAGAAGAAGGATGGTCTATGCATATGTGCATTGATTATTGCTAGTTGAACAAAGTTACAGTGAAGAACCGTTATCCTTTGCCTCGTATTGATGATTTGTTTGGACAACTACAGGGTGCACGAGTTTTTTATAAGTTTGAATTGCGTTCAGGGTACCATCAGTTGAATATTCGGGAGCCTGATATCCCAAAGACCGCTTTCAAGACTTGGTATGGTCATTACAAGTTCCTTGTTATGTCATTTGGGCTGACCAATGCCCAGCAGCCTTTATGCATTTGATGCACAACGTGTTCTGGCCTTATCTTGACTCATTTATCATTATCTTTATTGATGATATTCTGGTGTATTTTCGGAGTCGGGAAGATCATGAGCAGCACCTAATAACTGTGCTTCAGACTTTGAGAGAGAAGAAGTTATATGCTAAGTTCTCGAAATGTAAGTTTTGGTTGGATTCTGTGGCATTCTTGGGTCACGTGATTTCTAGTGAGGGGATAAAGGTGGATCCGAAGAAAGTGGAAACAATGCAAAGTTGGACCAGACCGTCCTCAGCGACAGAGATTCGTAGTTTTCTTGGCTTGGCGGGTTATTACCGTCGATTTGTTGAGGGGTTTTCATCTATTGCGGCATTTATGACCAGATTGACTCAGAAGGGTGCTCCGTTCTAGTGGACGGAAGAGTGTGAGGCAAACTTTCAGAAGCTCAAGACAACTTTGACTACAGCCCCAGTTTTGATATTGCTTACAGGTTCGAGATCTTATACTGTCTATTGTGATGCCTCGAGGATTGGCCTTGGAGTGGTATTGATGTAGGACGGTAGGGTGATTGCCTACGCGTCCAGATAGTTAAAGATACATGAGAAGAATTATCCTGCCTATGATCTTGAGTTAGCTGCTATTGTTCATGCCTTGAATATCTGGCGCCATTATTTGTACAGCATGCCTTGTGAGATTTATACTGATCACTGAAGTTTGCACCAACTGTTCAAGCAGAAGGACCTTAATTTGCGTTAGAGGAGATGGATAGAGCTGCTGAAGGACTATGATGTCACTATTTTGTATCACCTGGGTAAGGCCAATGTGGTGGCCGATGCCTTGAGTCACCAAAAAGAGAGTTTGGGGAGTTTGGCTTATTTACCAGCAGCAGAGAGGCCCATGGCGATGGATGTTCAGGCCTTTGCCAGTCAGTTTGTGATATTGGACCTTTCAGAGCCCATTTGGGTTCTAGCTTGCGTGGTTTCTCGGTCTTCATTATTTGATCGCATCCGAGGTGGCAGTTCGATGGCCCTCATTTGCCTGTCCTCAAGGACAAGGTCTTGTATGGAGATACCAGAGTTGTGACTATTGGTGATGACAGGGTATTGAGGATGCAGGGTTGGATATGTATACCCAATGTTGATGAGCTTCGAGAGTTGATTTTAGAGGAGGCCCACAGTTCGCGGTATTCCATCCATCCAGGTGCCGCGAAGATGTACCAAGATTTGAGGCAGCACTATTAGTGGAGGTGGATGAAGAAAGATATAGTTGGGTTTGTAGTGCTGTCCCTCAATTGTCAGCAGGTAAAGTATGAGCACCATAGATCGGGTGAGTTGCTTCAGCAGATAGAGATTCCAGAGTGGAAGTGGGAGTGGATCACCATGGACTTTGTAGTTGGGCTCCCACATACTTTGAGGAAGTTCGATGCCATTTGGGTGATTGTGGATTGGCTGACCAAGTCCGCACACTTCATCCCTACGTGTACTACCTATTCTACGGAGCGGTTGGAGGAGATTTATATTCGGGAGATTGTTCATCTGCATGGTATTCCAGTTTCCATCATTTCAGATAGAGGTACTTAGTTCACATCACGGTTCGTGATGGCCGTTCAGCATAAGTTAGGTACTCGGGTGGAGTTGAGTACAACATTTCACCCTCATACAGACCGACTGTCGGAGTGCACTATTTAGATTCTTGAGGATATGCTCTGTGCGTGTGTGATTGAGTTGGAGGGTCTTGGGATCAGTTCTTGCCATTGGCGGAGTTTGCATACAACAACAATTATCAGTCCAGCATTCAGATGGCACCATATGAGGCTTTATATGGTAGGCGGTGTAGATCTTCGGTGGGTTGGTTTGATTCGGGTGAGGCTAGATTACTGGGCACATACCTGGTTTAGGATGCTTTGGAGAAGGTTAAGGTGATTCAGGATAGACTCTGTACGGCCCAGTCCAGACAGAAGAGTTACGCAGACTGAAAGTTTCGTGATGTTTCCTATATGGTTGGAGAGCGGGTTCTGCTCCGGTTTTTCGCCTATGAAGGGCGTTATGAGATTTGGGAAGAAAGGGAAGTTGAGTCCGAGGTTTATTGGCCCTTTTAAGATATTGAGGCGTGTTGGGGAGGTTGCTAATGAGCTTGACCTATCTCCCAGCTTGGCATGAGTTCATGTGGTATTTTATGTTTCAGTTCTCTGAACGTATCACGGTGATCCGTCGCACGTGTTGAATTTCAGTTCAGCCCAGTTGGACAAGGATCTATCCTATGTTAAGGAGCCAATGGCAATATTGGGCAGGCAAGTTAGAAAGCTGAGGTCAAAGAACATTGCATCAGTGAAGGTTCAGTGGCGGGGTCAGCCGGTCAAGGAGGCGACCTGAGAGACCGAGCAGGATATGCGCAGCCATTACTCTCATCTTTTCACTACTTCAGGTATGTCTCTATGCTCGTTCGAGGATGAACGGATGTTTAAGTGTAGGAGGTTGTAACGACCCAGCCGGTCGTCTTAAGAATTTACGCCCCGATCCCCTATTAACTACTTTCCCCATGTTTGTTTCTGCTATCGTGAGTTGCCGGGAGGAATTACTTGGAGTTTCGGAGAGTTTGGGACACATAGTCCATAAATGAGAGCTTAAGTTTTGGAAATTTGACCATAGTCGGAAAAATTAGAAGACGACCTCGGAATGGAATTGTGATGGTTCTGTTAGCTCCGTTGGGTGATTTCGGGTTTCGAAGCGTGTTCAATTGTGTTTTGGAGGTCCCTAACTAATTTAGACTTGAAATGACGAAAGTCGAATTTTTGAAGTTTCCGCTTCGATAGTGAGATTTTGATCCGAGGTTCGGAATGGAATTTCGGAAGTTGGAGTAGCTCCGTAGTGTTGTGTGTGCAAAATTTCAGGTCACTCGGACGAGGTTTGATAGACTTTTGATCAAAAGCGTATTTTGAGAGTTTTTGAAGTTCTTAGGCTTGAATTCTATGCTAATTGGTTGATTCGATGTTGTTTGAGGTGTTTGGAAGATTTGTATAAGTTTGGATAGTGGTATATGACTTGTTTGTGCCTTTGGTTGAGGTCTCACGGGCCTCGAGATGATTTCGGATGGTTAACAAAAAGGTTTGGAGTTGTGAGTTACAACTGAATTTCATTTGGCTGCTATCATAACCGCACCTGCGGTTTGGGGACCGCATGTGCGAGGCTGTAGAAGCAGTGGAATCATCGCAGAAGTGGAAAGGAGAGGACTAGGAGGAGCCGTAGAAGCGGATTCGCATCTGTGAAAAGTCAATCATAGATGCGGAATAGAGGCATTAGTGATTTGTCGCAAAAGCATATTTCATTGCGTAAAAGCGGGACCGCAGGTGCTGTCCTATGACCGCAGAAGCGGATTAGCTGGGAGAACTTAAAAATAGCTACCTTCGCAAATTTGAGTTATTCTTTCACCATTTCTGAACGGGATTGAAGCTTTTGAGGGAGATTTTTTAGGAAACCAAAGGGGAATCGCTTGGAGGTAATGTTCTTGACTTCATAACTCGTTTATATGTGATTAAGGGTCTAATTAGTGGTGAAACATTAGGGAAAATCAGTGCAAAATGGGTAATTAGGGCTTGAGATTAAGAGACCTTAAAGCGGGTATTTGAGGGGTCAATTGGATGTCGATTTTAGTGTTCTTGTTATGTATAGACTCAAGAGAGTATGAGGATTCCAAAAATGTGAGTTTTACCCGAATCAGTTACTTGAAGTGTTATCTACATTATGCAATTGAATTGAATAGATTTTTGCCATTTGGAGTCGGGTACTCGTGGCAAAGACGTAGTTTCAGGTTGACATTGAGCCGGTTCGAGGTAAGTGGCTTGTCTAACCTTGTGTGGGGACATTCCCCTTAGGATTGGTGTTGTGATAATTGAAATGCCTTGTACGTAAGGTGATGAGCGCGTACTTGTGCTAATTGTTGAAAATCCTGTTTTCATTAAAATAGCTTTAATTGTGTTTTTCCTTTCCTACTTACACTACTTGGAGAAACATGTCTAATTGTTAGCTTGGAGAGGCATGTCTAATTGACTTAGTTGATCTATTTGTTTTAACTGCCTTATTTGTATTACGTGAAGCATGCTAGGTTAGAATTGCATGTTTTACCTTGTTGTGAAGTTGAGTTTAATTGAGTATTCTTTGTGCTATTGCTGTGTGTTTTACTTTGGGATTATAGGTTGGTATCCCAGGAGATCCCCTGTACGTATTTATAATTTGAATGGAAGTATGGGATACCGAGAGATCCCCAACACGTATATTGAGGATACCAAGGGATCCTCGGGATACCAAAAGATCCCTAGCACCTATTGAGGATACCAAGAGATCCTCGGGATACCAAGAGATTCCTGGCATATATATTGAGGATACCAAGAGATCCTCGAGATACTGAGAGATCCCAGGATATTTATCTTTGTGAAAATTGGTATTTCTTGTGATTGCTTTTGTCTCTGTTTCAGTTATTGTTATCCTTATTATCCTGTATTTACTCTTAGTGTTATCTTTAAACTGAACTATTTTATCTTATACTATTATACCTTCATATTTCATTTAATCTCAGTGGGGCTCTAACCTTCCTCGTCACTACCTAATCGAGGTTAGGCTTGACACTTAGTGAGTACCACTGTGGTGTACTCATGCCCTTTCTGCGCATGTTTTTCATGTTCAGATCCAGGTACCTCTACTTAGACTTATCACTCGTGAGGCGAAGCGTTGTAGAGACTCCGAGGTATATCTGCCGCGTCCGTAGACCGAAGAGTCCCTTTCTACTCTTCCTTTTTGTTTTAGCCCTTCTGTACTTTCATTTCTTTGTTAGACATTCTAGAGTTAGATGCTTTTAGACATTTAAAGGCTTTTGATCATGAGATTCCGGATTTTGGGAAATGTATTTTTTTTAAGAGTTGATATTGTGTATGCCGAGCGACACTTTTAAACACTGTTTATCTTACTATTTTGGTTTTAATTGTTTTCTTCTGCAAATGTATTTATTTTCTATATTGTTAGGCTTATCTAGTCATAGGGACTAGGTGCCATCACGATGGTTCGCGGAGGATGAACCGGGGTCGTGACACTTACTTCACAAGATCCAAAGGCAAGGTTCCTGTGGCCTCCAAAAGTCATCTACCAATTATCGATCCTGAGGATAGTCTAGAACCGACTATTTCACAACCAGAATCAGTAGCTGCTGAAGAGAATAGGATGTTTCATCTCCGCATATTGGAAATGTGTGACGCTTGGTCTAATGGTAGAGAACTGCCAAGTGCAATCCAAAGGTTCCCTGAGTTGATACCCAGGTCAGGTGAGGCTACCAATGCCCCTGTGCCCAAACCGTTCATCCCATGTAGGTACACTCCAATGCTTTTTAACGGTCCCAAAATGATTTCTTTGGTTCTCCCCCAGGCGCCGGCTTCAAAGGCACCGCCAACAATATTCTCTGTAGCACTAGTCTGCACCACTTCACAACTAACTATACCACGGCCATATGTTGAGCCTCCAATGTTCACATTTCAGGTTCCACAGTTTTACCTAAAAATAATATATATGACCCCATGCTTATTTAATCAACCTCCGTAATGTGACTTCTCGGTGGGGCAAGAAAAGGTTGTCAACATTCCCGAGCAAAAGGAAATAGCTCGAAGATGAAGAGCCTAGAACAAAGTATGAAATAGAGAATATGTTTTTCATTGCGTTATAAGGGGTCATTATAAAGGAATGTGCAGGCGTGTCTGAGCCTCAGGGGGAATAAACAAACGAACAATGAGCAGTTGTGACATTTGAACAATCGGCACAAGATGATGCTACTGGTGTCCCAAATAATGAACCTGATCCCTCCATGGAGAATCCAGGTCAAGGGTCATCATCCCAGGTCAGTATTGATCCTAGTCCCTCTACCCACTTCTATGCTGAGCCTTTGACTATGGTGGTACCTGAGACGAATCCTGAGTGTAAAAAAGACGCAAATGATTTATCAGGGCTAGTTTTATCAGGGCTAGGACTAAGCCAGTTTTAACTTCAGAGATCTACTACGCGGTTACAGCAAAATGAGGCTCTAGAGTTTTCCCTCAAGAAGAGTAAAAGGAGTAGAAGAAGGAGAAGGTTGGTCAAAAATGGAAAAGTAGTACACGCAGAGGATGTTCCTGTAGTGGATGTAGATGAGGAAACTAAAGAGGAACCTAGTTCTCTGTCCCACAATTCTTCAAGGAAGAGGCACACACACTCTCTCTCTCTCTCAAACCAAAAGTCACACCTCTAAGCGTGCTGAGAGTTCTTCCAAGAGTACTGTTGCTGGCTCTAGTAAAAAGTTGGAAAAAAGTTATAGTGACAAGACAGTGAAGGAGTGCGGTGACAAGTTTGATGAGGAAGAAGTGGAGAAATCTAGTGAAAATAGACAGAGCAAGACAGTGGAGAAATAAAATTCTGTTGGCAAGTCAGTGAAAAGAAAGAGGGATGATGATGATGACGACGATGATGATAATGATGACGACGACGATGATGATGATGATGATGATAAGGAACCTGGTTCCGTCAAGAAAGGAAAAGTGAATGAAGCTCTAAGGTCTGAGAAAAGGAAGCTGGGGAATTAGAAAGTGATGTGGGGCCGCACATTTGCCTCTGACATTCTAGAGAGTGCTAGGATGAGACAATTAGTAGATATTTGTGATGCTCAACAGTGGACCGATTTCTTTACAAGTGAGGCTCATATAGTGTATGAGGACGACGTGTGGAGTTTCTACACCAGCCTCTTCATAGTAGATGGTGATCAAATCTGTGTTGGTAAATGGGGTGGACATAGTGACAGACTCTGCCTTATTGGGGTCAATTTTGGGTCTTACTACCGCAGGAGTGTCATCTTCTCAGGGTGCCTGCACATGAAACATCAGAAATGCCTTTGTCAAGGACAAAGGCAGTACAACATGGGGAACATGGACACAAGAAGGCACTCCTTCCAGTTTACCAGCTGCTCTTTGAGATGGTTAACAAAGCATTATTTCCCCGTGCTGAAAGAAGATTTTTTGCATCCAAAGTAAAGCTGACCTATTCCTTATGGAGACTTTGGATAATTTATCCTCCATTAATTTGCCTGCTATAATGATTGAGCATATGTAGAAGGTAGAGAACCTCAAAGCTGGGAATCCTGGACTACCTTATAGGTTCCTTCTCACAAAGGTCTTTGAGTTTTTCAAAGTACCTCTGGGTCAGGTCAAAGTGGGCACCCAAAAAAAATCTTTTTCAAAAATTACTGTGGACGGGTGTAAGTGGTATTGACAAAGTTGGAGGAGTTGGAATCACTTTCACAATCTCTCAACTAATAAATGCTCAGAATAGTGCCACAGAGGAGATCCGAAAGTTGAAGGCTAGGAACACGATTCTTGAGAATCGGCTCAGTCACTTGCAAGAGGTACCTGGTTCCAAAGGTTCTCATAGCGTAGAGGTTGCACGCCTATCAAAGGAGAATATTGATCATAGGAAACATGTGAAGGACCTGAAAGAAAGACTGCTCAATGAGAAACTGTCCTTGAATGCTTTTATGGATCTTGTCCTCCAAACTCTTGCTTCACTTCCAACTCCTTCCTCTAGTGTCCTTTAAAGAATGTCCTCTTAGTGTCCAGTTTATAATGTGTATTTCTTTAAGTTGTTGTTGGTGATGTTTTGTTATTTCTCGTATATGTGTTTGTTTGTTCTAGACTGTGGATGAAAAACAATGACTCTGCTCCCACCTGTAATAGTCCAATTCTTGTTAATGAAAGTGGTTTCCCTTTTTCTATCTCTGCCGCTGCTTTTTTACTTCTGTCTTTTACCATGTTGTGAGCATATACGTGGCATAAGTTAGCTATGCTAGACTTGTTTTTGCTGATAACTTGCTCTGTCCTTTGAGCAGCCACTATTCATGTGACATTATTGGCCGCTTCCATTTACTACTCCCCGCATATAGAAATCAAGGATTAGATTTAGGAACCCAAACAAGTTTGGGCCCCTTGTTAAGAGAAAAATGATGAATGAGTGCTCTCTTAGTCCAAGCAGGTAAAATGCGTTTTCTATTTGATGGTTTCCTGTTTGACGGACTAGGTCCTCTTTCAGTAGTTGTTCTCTCAACAAAGACTTTATTTCTTTGATAAGTCTAAACCCTAGCCATGCAATTTTCCTTGATGTGCCCATTGTTACCATAGTGGGTACATAGCCAATTGTTCGGAACAATAACATACTTGCTATGAGGGTTGTAGGGAATCTTTTCCGTTTGAAACCCAACCTGCTGCCTGTTTCCCCCAGAGTTGGTGTACATAGAAGTAATAACGTCCAAGGACCAGGTCAACTTAAGACATTTCTCAAGATCACTCTTTACTTTCCCTAATTCTTCCTGAAGCTATTTTTTTCTCAAGTTTAGCACACAGAGTAATCTTTACCAAGTTTAACTCATTTTCAAGCTTATTGTGTGCTTCACTTGCAACTTCCGTTCCATTTTTAGAGTTTCCATGCCTATTTAGGATTTTAAATTCCTCAATTAATTCTTTCAAGTCTACTACCACCACTACTAGGTCATCTCTTTTTTGCTCGATGATAGAAACTATCTCAGTCAATGTTTCCTTTTCTTTCCTTGCACACTCAATGGTTTCTTTTAAGTCCACCACAACCACCATTAAATAATTTTGTTCATATTCTATACTAGCAATTTTCTCTTCTAAGGCATTCTTTTTTCTTTTTAGGTTCTCTATTATTTTTTCAAATCAACTACAATTACTACTAAGCCATCTCTGGTTTGTTCAGCTTCCCCTAATTCCATAGTTTAGGAATCTTTATCATTGATAAGAATATGGTAAGCATCAATTAGCATATTTTTTAATGATACGAGCGTTTTAGGAGAGTAAGATTTCATATTTCTCTAAACATCCAGAAAGTTTACCTCATCGCCATCGTCATCAGATTGAGACATTAGGGCAAAGATCGAATCATACTCAGTTGTTTAATTTTCCACTACCATTATTGAACTGCCACCATGGCTGTCTTATTCTTCAGATTCGCTAGAGGAGTCTCCCCATGAAGCAAGAGCTTGCTTTACAACGTTGTCAGTATCATTCTTCCTCTTGAAGTGATTGTTAGGAACTTAGTTCCTTTGCTGCTTTGTACAAGTTGTTACTGTACTGTTCTTGCTTTAGGAGGGGGCAATCCTTGATGATGTTTCCTGGATTGCCACATTTATGATAAAGGTCATAATTTTTGGGCTTGCTAAATCTTCCCCTTTTTGAATGCCTCCATTCCTACGAACCATCTTCTGTAACCTTTTTGTCAAGTAAGCTATGTCCTCGTCTTTACCACTTGAGTCATTGTTGTCCGTCTTGAGGACCAGGTTCTTCTCCCTCTTAATCTATCTTCTTTCATTGTCCTTCTTCTTCTTCATTTCATAGGTTTTCAAGTTTCCAAATAGTTCATCCATGCTCAGTGTCTGCAAGTCCTTAGCCTTTATAGTGGGGTTAACTTTGCTTTTCCAAGAACTGGGCAATATACTTAGGATTTTTCTGACAAGCTTGTTTATTGGAATGCTTTCACCAAGAGAGTGAAGCTCATTGATGATGGAGGTGAATCGAGTATGCATATCTTGGATGGATTCATCATCTTTCATTCTGAAGAGCTCATATTCTGTTGTGAGCATATCAATCTTGGATTGCTTCACCTGAGTTGTTCCCTCGTGAGTTGTCTGATGATCCTCCCAGATCTCTTTTGCTGATTGACAAGCTGATATCCTGTTATATTCATCAGGGCCAATACCACACACAAGAATTTTCTTTGCTCGAAAATTCATTTCTATGGCCTTTCTATCAGCGTCATTGAATTCTTTCCTCGTCTTAGGAATGACTACAGCTGGATCACCAAGGTTCTTTGTAGAGACAAAGGGTCCGTCACATATAACATCCCATAACTCAGAGTCTTCCACCTTGATAAAGTCATGCATCCTAGTTTTCCACCACCCATAGTATTGACCATTGAACCTAGGAGGTTTGTACGTGCACTGGCCTTCTTTGAAGTTTGGAGGAGCAGTCATGAGGATCCTTTCTAGGTATTATCCTGAGAGAAAGAACCTGCTCTGATATCAATTGATAGAATATATGGGTCCACAAACTTCTATAGAAAAACAGGTTCTCGATCAGGTTCGACAATACACATACACATAATAGAAGTTAAATGACAAGAGGAATTTTATGTGGAAAATTTCCATCTCAACGGGATTAAAAATCACGACCTACCCTTGTAGGATTTCAACTTCACTACTGAGCAAACTTTCAGATTACAACCTATGCAACCTAGGAATTAAACTCTTAATCTCTCACTAACTTGTAATACACCTATTATAAGCCACTTTGCAATAACTCTATTACAAAGACTTTAAAACTTGACAAACTCTAGCCAAGACTTAAACACGCAGGTTTAAGGTTTACAAAGATGTTCCTATAAAGTGCTTCTAAGTAAGCTGGATAGATTAAAATTTGAAGAACTATTACAAAGTTACAGCTCAATTAAGGACACATATATGACTTGATGTGGGAACTGGTCTGTAGTTGCTTTGTTCTTTTTTTTAAGGCACTTGAAACTTGCTAGCTAAATAGTCATGTGAGTGAGCTTGTGTATTACCTCTAAGTGTTCAAGTTGCTTTGTTTTACCTCCTTGAATGCATATATACATGTGTTCCATAACATGTAATGGTGCAAGCAAGTTAGGTAAAATGTCTTCCTTGGAAAGTTGACTGCTGCACTGTTCCTGCACTATAGCATGTGCAAGAAGCAATTTTTCAACTGCAAAGTTGACTTCGTACAGTCTCCTCAAGAACTAGTAGGGATCTGGTCCCTCAGCTATTCCTTCCACTCTGAGGAGTTGAATCATATTCCACGCTGAATCCCAACCTGGAATCTTGTAAACTTGAGGTCTTGTAAATATGTAATAAGTTCTTTATCTAGTTCTAGATAGTAAATTTATTAGATTATCAAAACATAAAGTAAAGTACAAAGCACTTGTAACCTATCATAGTATAATATGGACATCACTCCTGACACAAACTCTTTGTCCAATTTGAAAAAGAAAACAACAGAAAGCTTTCGTGAATATGCTGTCAAATGGCGCGAGCAAGCTGCCAGCGTAAAGCCTCCAATGGGTGAAGCTGAAAAGGTTACAACCTTTCTATAGGCCAAAGAGGCAGGCTACTTCTAGAACATGATGTCCGCTATGGGTAAGTCATTCGCTGAGGCTATCAAAATTGGGGAGATGGTCGAAAATGGTTTAAAAATGGTTCGAATGTTGAGTCATGTTGCTTTTAAGGCCACATCACAATCCGTTCAAAATGGTTCAGGGGGTTAGATAAAGAGGGAGCCATGATGGCTTCGAGCTCGAGGAGGTCCGCAGGTCATTCTACCAATCATATGTGTCCTAAACTCCCACAACACTATTATCCCCTTCAAGATGCTGCTTATTCCATGAAACTGCTTCCCTATGCGGTGATGAACACGCAACCATACACGCGGACACAACATTATCCCCAATCAAATGTTCCCCAGTACAATCCTTGCACAAGAGAACCTTTAAAAAAGAATCACTTCACCCCCATTGGTGAATCGTATTCAAGCTTGTTCTAAAAGCTAATCAGGCTAGATCTATTGCAGCAAGTAGCCCCGAACCGGCCGAACCCCGAGTCCCCCGCGCACCGAGCTGATGCTACGTGTGAATACCATTTTGGAGCAGTGGGACACAGTACGGAGGACTGTTGGACCCTCAAAAGGGAAGTTGAAGACTTGATTGAGGCTGAAAGAATCGTTCTTTGAGACGAAGAGGCTCTCAATATGATGAACAATCCAATGCCTACTCACACCAATGGATCGTTAATCGGAATGATTTGTGAAGATGGAGAATATGATCCGGCACTAAAGGCCATTGCAGCCATTTCTGAGATAGAAGAAAAGCCAAAAAATGGCCGCCAAGCCTTAAAGTTCCCCATCAGACGGGAGTCTCGGTAGCTAGTCTTGCTATCCTTTCCGCGTCTGGATTATCTTAGGGTGTGATCCGAAGGTTTTACTTTATTGTGTTACTTTTCGATGAAAACCTTTCTATCTTTAAAATTAAAAAAAAAATAGAAATTAATATTTCATTGTCCAGGAATGTCTCTTTTCTTAACTTTGTCACTTTTCTTATTTTCTTTTTTGTTTTATTAAATGTAGATTTAAATAATATGACATGTTTGTGGACTTCGTGCCCAAATCCTAAAATGCTGCCGGACTCTAAAATAATGAATCAAGAATCAAAATGCAACAAAAATAGGTTTACAGAAATAAAACAAAGAATCGGAACAACTAAAGGAAAATTGGCTCCATATTGGAAAGATCCATTCATCGTAACGAGAGTAGTACCAAAAGAGAGAGTTTTACCTGGGAAACATCAACGGAAATGTCCCTAAAAAACTGTCAACACGGGTGCAGTAAAAAGGTACTATGTTCGATCCTCTATATAGAAATTGTCAACGAAGGTTTTCATTCCCACTAACCAAACACTATCAACCATTTACAAACCATTTAAGCTAGTTATTTGTCTTTGATTACCCTCTTTAAACCGAAAAGTATTATTTCAAAAAATGACTGAAAAATGAAAAAAAAGAAAAGACAAAAAGAAAAATGAAATGAAAAGTTAAAAATAAGGAGGAAAAAGGAAAGGAAAAAAACAAAGTTTCTTGAACTATGTTCGACTTGATTCCAGAAGGATACATTGGCAGCTTCTCTCTGGGGTTCAGTTACACCAAAATAGAAATCCAAATTCCCCCAAAAGTAAAATTGGGGAAGATGTTATAATGGTTCGGTGATGGTTTTGCCTAAAGTGTTCCAAAATTATAATTCAATACAAATGATTTTTACCCCAAAACCCTATTAAAGTCCTTTCGATCAATCGACAAAGAGTTTAAAATGGGAGGATAAAGTTACTTGGATCTGATGCAACCAAATGAGAGAAACAAAATGAGAGTGTCTAATTGGTGAAACCCTCACGGGCACCGTAAGGCGATTATAAGTAGAGAATGTAAAAATGAGAGAGTCTTATCAGTAAAAACTCGCAAAGAGCACTATATGGCAATGTTGAGAAGACAAATGAGAGAGACTCAGTTGGTGAAAACTCGATAAAGGAACTATTGATTGAAAAGAGGATCTTCACAGCTAGGGGATCAACAAAATCCCGTCAAGGCTTCTCGATTTTGAGGCAAAGTTGTGATAAATTTATGAAAGTCAGACGGTTTACTCAGATCAGGAATCTAATCCAAGAGGCACGTCATGTTCATTAAAGTCCGCATGCACTCTAGATAAGTCCTTCTTTCCTCTCCCCGAAAGGGATACCTCTCATCTAAATTCATTTGTCCATTCTATTATTTGTTTTTCTTTGAATCCCTTTCGGTCTAACTCTGTTCTGAAATTAAGACAAATAATGGGTGGCAAGACTGATTTATAGGACTATTACTTGATACAATCTAATATGTAAAAAAAGGCACCAAACCTCGGTAGGGGTATCAAGTCAACTTGGATTGGCCATGGTGGCCGACGCTTCGAAATCAGAACTCTTGGAAGGAGAAAATCAAATTGAAGTGCCTATAAGGGCAAATACAGTTGAAAAAGTTGATTCCTACGTGGCTAACCATCTTGGCAAGGTTTGAAAAGCCGAGGTACCCCAAATGCTCTAAAATTAAACTTGGAAGAAGGAAGCCAGAAATGAAAAGCCTACGAAGGTGAAATAAAGTTGGAAAAGATTAAGTCCCACGTGACTAGTCATTGTAGCTAAAGTTCCCCCAATTCTCCGAAGTTAAACATTGAAAAAAAAAACAAGTCAGAAGTGAATTTTCCAAAAAGGAAAAATAAAGTCGAAAAATGTTAAGTCCCATGTGACCGACCGTTATGGAAATGTTTGAAAAGCCAAAGGTTCTCCGGGTCCAGAAATGCAATCAGTATCTAGGAAGCGACCAGCTGCAGTCAGAATCATCATCAAAGAAGAAGACCAAGATCAAGTGGTTGAAACACTCAAGGCCGCAAAACCAACCACTATTTCAAACTAACAAAATGTTCTTTGTTTGAAAAGAAAGAAATGAGTGCAATCCAAAAGTAACCTTGCAACACGCAGGTGCAACTAAAAAGAAATTGCGCAAACTCTAGAAACAACAATGCAACAACCACTCAAAAAAAGGAAGTCTCCTCCAAAATTCTTTACTGCATTTACTCATTTTCTGAAATAAAAAAAAATAAAAAATGATGATTTTTAGACATAGGGTCTCCACTCCCTAATCGCTTTTCCAGCATAGGGTCTCCACCTTAGTTGATGATCTTTTAGACATAGGCCACTATCTAGTCGATTTTCCAACATAGGTTCTCCACTCCCTAGTCGTTTTTCCAACATAGGATCTCCACTCCCTAGTTGATGATTTTGACATAGGGTCTCCACTCCCTAGTAGCTTTTCCAACATAGGGTCTCTACTCCCTAGTTGATGATTTTTTAGACATAGGGTCTCCACTCCCTAGTCGCTTTTCCAACATAGGGTCTCTATTCCCTAGTTGATGTTTTTTTAGACATAGGGTCTTTACTCCCAATTCGCTTTTCCAAAGTAGGGTCTCCACTTCCTAGTTGATTTTATTTTAGACATAGGGTCTCTACTCCCTAGTCGCTTTTCCAACATAGAGTCTCCACTCCCTAGTTGATGATTTTTAGATATAGGGTCTCTACTCCCTAGTCGTTTTTCCAACATAGGGTCTCCACTCTCTAGTTGATGATATTAGAGATAGGGTCTCCACTCCCTAGTCGCTTTTCCAACATAGGATCTATACTCCCGGGTTTATGATTTTTAGATGTAGGGTCTCCACTCCCAAGTTGATGATGTTTTTAGACATAAGGTCTCCACTCTCTAGTCGCTTTTCTAATATAAGGTTTCCACTCTATTGTTGATGATTTTAAGACATAGAGTCTCCATTCCCTAGTCATTTTTCTAACATAAGGTCTCCACTCCCTAGTTGATATTTATTTTAGACATAGGGTCTCAACTCCCTAGTCATTTTTCCAACATATGGTCTCTACACCCTAGTTGATCGTTATATTTAGACATAGGGTCTCCACTTACCATTCACTTTTACAATATAGGGTCTTCACTCCCTAGTTGATTTTATTTTGGACATTAGGGTATACACTCCCTAGTTTATGCTTTTAGACATTAGGGTCACCACTCCCTAGTCGCTTTTCCAACATGGGTCCCCACTTCCTAGTTGATGATTTTTAGACATAGGGTCTTCACTCCCTAGTTGATTTTATTTTAGACATAAAGCCTCCACTCCCTAGTCGCTTTTCCAACATAGGGTCTCCACTCCCTAGTTAATATTTTTGGACATAGGTTCTCCACTCCCAAGTCGCTTTTTCAAACATAGGGTCTCCACTCCTTAGTTGATGTTTCTAGACATAGGGTCTCCACCCTCTAGTCGTTTTTCCAACATAGTGTATCCATTCCTTAGTTGATTTTATTTTAGAAATAGGGTTTCCACTCCCTAGTATCTTTTCCAACATAGGGTTTCTACTCCCTAGTTGATTTTATTTTAGACATAGGGTCTCTACTCCCTAGTCGCTTTTACAATATATGGTCTCCACTCCCTAGTTGATTTTGCTTTAGACATATGATCTCCATTCCCTAGTTGATTTTCCAACATTGGGTCTCCACTCCCTAGTTACTTTTATTTTAGACATAGGGTCTCCACTCCCTAGTCATTTTGCCAATACAGGGTCTCTACTCCCTAGTTGATAATTTTAGACATAGGATCTCCACTCCCTAGTCGACTTTCCAATGTAGAGTCTCCACTCCCTAGTTGATTTTTAAGACATAGGGTCTCCACTCCCTAGTCTCCATTCCAACATAGGGTCTATACTCCCTAGTTAATGATTTTTAGACATAAAGTCTCTACTCCTTAGTATATTTTCCAACATAAGTTCTCAACTCCCTAGTTTATGATTTTTGGACATAGGATCTCCACTCCATATTCGCTTTTTCAACACAGGGTCTCCACTCCCTAGTTGATTATTTATTTTAGACATAGGGTCTCTATTTCTTAGTCATTTTTCCAACATAGGGTCTCCAATCCCTAGTTGCTTTCATTTTAGACATAGGGTTTTCATTCCCTATTCTCTATTTGTTTCTGGGGTACACCAATCTCGACTTTTATTGCTTTCAATAATGAAATAGTATAGAGTTTTGTTACAAATAACTCATGAAATTTTTCTAGTAAAAATTAGGGCAGACAATTTTGTTCGTTCATTTGTTTTGGTGTTAGAGAGGGTTTTTACCTGGAGGCACTTGGTTTGAGATGACCATAACAAGACGTCATTATCCAAATAAAGAAAAGAATAAGAAAATAAGTGAATCCAAAGAGCAGAAGTGGAGAAAAGATGTGGACCGCTCAAGACATGATTGAAGTCACAAGCTTTACATGTCCCGTCTTGATCCGAAAAAACTGAAGAAGAATAAAATAACACCCGTAGCAAGCATATATCAAGGTTCAAATTAAAGGTTTGCATGAAGAACCATTCAAGACTCAAGATCAAGCTTTAGAAGACCTATAAATAGGAATTTTATAATTCATAGTTGATAGGCTTGTTTAGTTCTTTTAGATTTTAATTTATGATGTAATAACAGGACCATAGACCGGAGCCTCGAACTGTACCTCACTCGACTCTCTCATCCTCTCCAAAAACTCCATCACTTAATTCATTTCTGAACTACACGTGGCTTGATTCCTTTACAGCCAAAAATATGTAGGCAACTCAGATACTAGGGCTCAGTCACAATCTTTTGTCCATCTTTGTCTTGTTTTGAATAAGTCGATTACGTCGCTTACTTGAATCTTTGCTAAAAAATACTTCATGTTTACAAGCAAAGAGGGGCAGCTATAAGCATGTAATTTTTGACCCACACGGTTTTTAAGAGTTATTTTTAGTATTTGTAGTATATTTAGCATCTATTTGATTTTACGAAATTTTGGTATACTTTTATCTTTAATTTTAATTTTTAAACATAAAACTGAAAATATAAAAATAGTTTCATTTTATGATATAATTTTACTTTAATAAATTGGAATTAAGTTTAATTTATTTAAAGGGAAGAAGTTTTAGTTGGTTAATTTATGGACTTTAAAAATTGAAGAGTCCAAACTATTGGCCCAATTTCAGATTTGTTTTCTGGGCTCCTTTCAGTCCATTTACCCATTCCCTAAACCAACCTAATCTAAAAGACCTAAAATTAACCTAATGAGGAGACTTGAGAACAAACACACACAAAAAGATCGGCTCCCTCTCAACATCGGATTCTCTCATACCCAAAGAGAAAAAAATGGTAGTCTCATTGAAACGAGAGAAAAGCCAATGAAAACGATAGAAAACCTCACATTCCTTGACCGATTCTACATTCTTTCACCTTGTGCTGCATCGAGCTCTATCAAAGTACCATACATGCGATCAACAAGAGAGAAGCCAGCCATCTTCTCCACGCCTCATCTCCACCATAAGTCCAGCCCAAACCAGCCGTGAATCATCCATAAACTCACCGTCAAAGCCACTATGAAACCCCTGTACAACATCTCATGGAGTTGCGGAGTTTCATTCACAAAATGCCATGAAAATCTCCTCAAAACCATCTTTACCAGTTGTTGATTCCACCATTCGAAAGCTCCAATCGTCGGTTTCGGTTGAAGTTGTAACGACCCGATCGGTCATTTTGAGTACCAGCGCTTCGTTCAGCAGTCGGAGGCCATGAACAACTTCATTTCAGGTATTATGACTTGTACGCGTGGTCATAATTTGATTTCAAGAAGTCCAGAGTTGATTTGGGAAGAGAATTCTCATTCCGAAAGCTTAAAGTTGAAAGAATGAGCTAGGATTTGAATTTCAAGTAAACGACCTCGGAATCGGGATCTGAAGGTTCCAGCAGGTTCGTATGATTATTTCAGACTTGGGCATATGCCCGGATTGGGTTTTGAATAACCCGTGAGCGTTTTGGCGCCTATTGTGGAAATTCGTATTTTAGAAAAAATTTCATAAGTTTGGTTTGAAGTGAATTTCAGTGTTATCAACGTCCGTTTGGAATTTCGAGACTGTGAATAGCTCCGTATAGTGATTCTGGAGTTGGGGACGTGATCGGAAGTGAATTCGGAGGTCTATAGGCCATTTTGAAGCCATTTGGCTAAAGATAGAAATTTGAAGGTTTTTGAAGAGTTTGACCGGGGGTTGACTTTTTGATATCGGGGTCGGAATCAAATTCCGGAAGTTGGAGCAGGTCCGTAATGTCGAATATGACTTGTGTGCAAAATTTGAAGTCAATCGGACGTGATTTGATTGGTTTCAGCATCGGAAATAGAAGTTGGAAATCTTAAAGTTCATAAACTTGAATTTGTGGTGTAGTTCGTGATTTTAGCATTGTTTGATGTGATTTGAAGCCTCGAGCAAGTC
>MU717440.1:6484-17870 GCA_026770625.1 Nicotiana glauca | reverse complement strand
TATATATATATATATATATATATATATATATATATGTATGTATGTATATATATATATATATATATATATATGTATGTATGTATGTTATGTCGTTATATATACACCACCACCTAGTCAACTGGTATATGTTGATGATTTGCCTACAGTGGCCGAGATTATATGATGGGATGCCCTCAGAGGCTTGATGATGTTATGAACGCATAAACTCATGCATGACATGACATTTATACGCACATGGATGACATGATAATATTAAATGTTTCACAGAGCTATTCAGATATACATGTTGAGTCTTCTTTTACTCCATGTTTCTCTCATGTCTATTGTTTACTGATTTTTATTCCTTACATACTCGACACAATATTTGTACTGACGTCCCTTTTGCCTGGGGAATATGCGTTTCATGCCCGCAGGTCCCAATAGACAGGTCGAGAGTCCTCCAAGTAAGCTATCAGCTCAGTGGAAGATGTTGGTGCGTTCCATTTGCTCCGGAGTTGCTTGTTTGGTCAGTCTGATTTAGACGTGTATTATTTTGTATGGCAGGGCTCCGTCCCGACCTTTATGATATTACGTATTCTTAGGGTCTTGTAGATAGATATTATATATATGGATACTTGTATGGTCTTGTTGGCCTATGTTTTGAGTATATAAAGAAAATATGCCAGCTTTATAGACTCGTACGTCATATGTATAAGTTTGGATTACATGTTGGGTCATCCGATGTCAAGTATTTTCCCATGTTTTATTGTAATTATCTCACGACAACCTCTTTGGCTCATTTACCAATGATAGTATGATACGAAATATACGTTACGTAAGTACTCGGCTGAATAAGGTACCAGGTGTCCGCTGCGACCCATTGGTTTGGATCGTGACGAAAGTGGTATCAGAGCAGTTCTGTCCTAGGGAGTCTACAAACTGTGTCTAGTAGAGTCTTGTTTATGGGTGCGTTGTGCACCACACATATAAGCAGGAGGCGACAAGGCATTTAGGACTGTCACACTTTGTTTTTACTCTAGATTATGTAGTAGAGCTCAGTTGTAAGAACTCAATTTCCTAAACTCTATCTTATTCATAGTACAACGATTTTTACATCCAGAAAGGCGATTGGTAAGAGATATAGATGTGGAAGAGTTGAGTCAAAGGAACTCGATTCTTTGCATCATGCTTATGATGGATAAATATGAGGTATTTAGCAGAACATGTGTGTACTAAGACCTGTAAGATTCTTCACAAGGAACCTTAAGGTAAGAATATGTATCCACCATATGGTGAAAGGTAATGAGAGATTCAGGAGGCAAATACAAGTTTCAACAAGTAAAAGAAGCAAGGTGAAGAAGGGTACGAGCCACCCAGTTAATAAAGATTATGAGTATTCACAATTCATGCTTTTACCAAAACAAGACCTGGATACTGGTGCCTAAGGCACCTAGTATGAATATAGTTGGCTCCAGCAGGGTGTTTAAGACCAAGTTAAAGGCTGATGGATCCATTGACAGGTACAAGGAAAAACTAGTTACCAAAGGGTATTTACAGCTTGAAGGAGTAGACTTTTAAGAAACTTTCAGTCCAGTTGTTAATGCAACCACTATAAGAGTAGTTCTTTCAGTAGCTGTGAGTCTCCACTGGTGTATCAGGCAAATAGATGTAAAGAATTTATTTTTGAATGGATATCTACAGGACAAGGTGCACAAGAGTCAGCAACCAGGTTTTAAATATCAAAGATATCATGATAGTGTGTGTCTTCTAAATAAAGCACTGTACGGTCTTAAGCAGGCTCCTAAAGCCTGGTTTGATAAGTTCAGTTTACAGTTTCTCCATCTTGGGTTTAAGTGCAGTAAGGTAGACTCCTCACTCTTTGTGATGCATTGCAAAAGAGGCACAGTACTGCTCCTTTTGTATGTTGATGATATAATTGTCACTAGGAGTCACACTATACTAATTTCATAAATCATTGATGAACTAGGTAAGGAGTTTTCCATGAAGGACCTTGCCCTTTGCACTTCTTAGGGATTGAGGTCACCCGATTTACTAGAGGAATTCATCTGAATCAGAGTAAGTATGCTGCAAAATTACTTGCCAAGACTAGCATGGCACTTGCTAAGCCAATAAGCACACCTCTAGCATAAAAACATGGTCTACAAGAAGCTATGGATGATCTAGTTGATGCCTCACTATACATAAGTATTGTTGGTAGTCTCCAATCTTTGTCACTCATAAGGACAGACATAACTCATGCAGTGAATTTAACAAGTCAATTCATGCAAAGTCCAAACAACACTCACTACCAAGTTGTAAAACGGATCCTTAGGTATGTGAAGGGCACATCTGAGTATGGTCTAAGAATCTTGTTTCACTCACCATTCAGGTTATATGGTCTCTCTGATGCAGACTGGGGAGGGTGTCCTATGAATAGGAGATCAACTACAAGCTACAATGTCTACCTATGAGATAACTGTGTATCTTGGACATCGAAGAAGCAACACACAATGGCAAGGTCTAGTGCACAAGCTGAGTATAGAGCACCAGCCTCGACAACAACTGAAATAACATGGATAACCTACATTCTCAATGACATTGGGGTTTGCACCAACTTTGTTCTATGATAACTTGAGTGCACTATATATGACAGTCAATCCAGTAATGCATGCTAGAACAAAGCATTTTGAGATGAACTATCATTTTGTTAGAGAAATGGTTGCTAGTGATCAGCTTGTCACAAGGTTTGTTAGATCAAAAGACCAGCTAGCTGACATTCATACTAAGGCATTGACTAAGCAGATGTTTAGTTTTTCGAAGAAATCTAGGAGTGGTAACTACACGCCTCACTAGATGGATGGGAAGTGTTGAAGAAGTTTATCATGATAAGGATAAACTTGAGCGAGATAAGAATAGCTAGATTGTATTGTATAGTTTGTACTAAACTTAATGTAATAGTCATACATGTAGTAGAACTCTAAATCATTTGTAGTAGTTATCACTTAGCATAATTAGACTAGTTTTTAGTTATTTTGTGACTTGTATAAATCCAATCACTTATGGCTTTGTAATACATGAGAAAACATACGATTCTTCAATATTATTACCTCTCAATCTTGTGATTTTCTACAAATGCAAGTAACTCTATATAATCAATATTAATCGACAACTTAGAATAAATAGTAAGTAACATACTATATTAAGTGCTACCATATTGTTAGTAATACTATTCCCATGATATTTTAACAAAATACAAAAAGAAAAAAGAAAACATTCACATAGGAGCAGTGGGATCAGATCTTGATTAGCAAGTAATTTAATTAAAGTTTACTACAAAGACTAATAATCACTAGAGAAAAGGCTTAGCTTGCTAGGTTGTATATATGATTAGAAAGTAATCAAATAAATTAACTTAAAAAATTAGATTGACACATCATCCTCTTGCAGAATATGAGGGTTTTACGAAATTCATGCGAAGTTAACTCGACCAACCTAATCTAGAATTGGAGAAACGTCTTTATAGAATATTTAAGGCATGAAAAATTGCCTGAAGATTCTAAAGCCTCATGAGAACTACGAACTAAAAATTCTCATTATTGCCTTGTTGATGATCAATTATACATAAAATATTTCCATGGACTATTGGCTCGATATTTTTGGATATTAGAGGTTGATTATGTGATGAGAGAATCATGAAAGGGTTTGTATAAATCGCTCTGGTGCGGACTCGTTGGTTGTTAAATTGACAAGATTTGATTACTATTGGCCCTAGATGGAACAAGACGCAAAGGAATTTGTAAAAAAAAAAAAATTAAGTGTCAGCGTCATGCACAATTAGTGAATCAACCAACAGAGCATCTGCATTCGCTAGTGTCACCATGACCATTCATGAAATGGGGGATGGATATAGTTGGTCCTTTGCCTCAAGGGCCTGGATAGGTAAATATTTTAGTTTTAACTGATTATTTCACTAAATGGGTTGAAGCAGGTACTTTCAAAAAGGCTGGAGACTGAGAAATGATTTATTTCATTTGGGATCATGTCATTTTCTAGTTTGGAGTACCAAAAGAAATTTCTTGTGATAAATGGTCACAATTTATAGGTTTCAAAGTCACAAAGTTTCTGGAATGATTGCAGATCAAAAAGATCACATCCTCCTCATATCATCCAAGTCCCAACGGTCAAATAGAGTCAATAAACAAGATGATAATTCAAAACCACAAAAAGAAATTAGAGGATGTTAAAGGAGGTTGGCCCGAAGAGTTGTCGAGAGTTCTATGGGCATATCGAACAACGACAAAGTCAAATAAAGGTGAAACACCTTTTTTCCTCGTGTACGGTGTAGAAGGTTTGATTCCGATAGAGATTGGAGAACCGACCATAAGGTATTCCTGGGAAAACGAGGAGGAGACTAATAAAGCAATGTTTATTAAGCTGGATTTTCTTGAAGAGCATCAGAATTTTGCATATGTGAGGATGGTTTAATAAAAGTAAAATGGGGGAAATATACTATAATCGAAGACAAAATATTCGATATTTTAAAGTTGGGAATTTGATTTTGCAGGAAGTAACTCAAACTATCCTAAGATGTCAATACTGGAACGTTAGGACCAACATGGGAAGGTCCTTACCGCATTTCAACTATAACCAGTATTAGTTGAAAAATCAAGATGAAATAAAATTACCAAGCAATTAGAAAGTGAGTCACCTCAAAAAGTATTATTCTTGAAGATCCTTAATAATACTGAAAATATGTTCTGCACTTTTATCCCATCGCCCACTTTTTGTTCCTATCAGATTTTTTTAGTAAGGTTCTTAATAAGGCAGCAACGTAAATCATACTACGATGAAGAATCATCGACAACAATAAGAACTCCAGTGATCAAATTCTCATACTTAGCATATGAACACTAGAGGAAACTATTGTGTATTAGAGCACTAAAAGTGTCATTAGAACCAGAAGCTATATCTTGTCAGGGTCGGTGACTGCAAAGTTAGCCCCGTAAAATAAGTAGAAGTTAGCTATATGTATAGGCAACTTTATTTACTTGAGCTAATTTTTTCTTACATAAATGTACTTTTAGAAGTGGAAAGAATAAAGTAAAGTGCTTTTATTTTACCTTTTTCTTGTCCAAATGATGTGATATGATCTTTTTCATTTGAAAGTTAGTTAAACTTCAAATGCTAGTGTCGGAGAGAACATGAGACGTACCCTTCAAGAACACCGTAAACATAAGGATCCTCTCTTATAAAACCCTCTTAGTTCAAGGGTAAAAACTGGAACTATGAATGTCTGGTATTAAAGTTATCAAATGTAAAATATTCCTAATCCCTAGAAATATGTCTTTACACAAAAGTTAAGTCACAAAAGTTTTCCGTTTCTCAAAATACCGAACTTAATAGATGTTTCGGCATAAATACAAATATAAAGTTACATTAGTTGGTTTCATCAGCAGAGTTCGAAGGATGAGAAGTCTCTGCTGTATTTTTTGAAGATGAAGTTTGTTCCTCATCTGATTCAGTACTTTCATCCTTATCTTTATCCTCTTCTTCAATTTCCTCCTCGATTTTCGACCTTCATCTCCTCATGTTCTGTTTGCAGCTGATTATCCTTTTGGTTGAGAACCATTTTTTTTGCTCAAATTTCTCCAATTGGGCTTCAAGCTCGCCCATTTGAGCAAGTCTTAACTCTAAATCTAGGAGACACTCAGCGAGTTGATATCGTTCAACAACAATTTGATCCCGCTCAGCAACAAGCTCTTCTTTGGATTGGATCATTTTTCAAGTCCTTGGAAGCAAGGAGGTTAGCCTGAAAATTCAAAGATTAAGGTTATCAAGGATAATGCTTAGAAGAGGAAAAGGGAACAAAGAAGAGTAAGATGATACTTGAGCAGCAAAGTGCATAATGTTATTGATCAGACACTCTGCAGAAAGAGCCTCCATTTTCCACCGGTCCTTGTTCAAAGCTAGAGGCTTCAAGTAGTTGGAAACTCCCACTGACTTGTAAATTAAGTGACATTACGTTTACCAAAGAGGTTTCAGATAGATACTAGGAAAGTGTTCTTGATGCTCTCGTGATTGGGTGACCTTCGGGAACGAACGTCTTCCATTTGTTCAGTTAGGCCTGGTGGTAAGGCATGAGCTGATAATGCTATAGATGGTGTTGAAGTAGGAGGTGCAGGAGCACAATAGGTAGAAATACTTTGACCGGAAGCAATAATAGGAGATAAGAAACGAGACTCTGTGTTTTCAACTAATGTCAAGACAAGGTGGGAATATTATTATGCGCATGCAGCGAGACAAGACATATATTTACTTTATTATTGCGCACATGGTGAGACAAGATGGGCTGTGTCTGGCAATGATTTTTGATGACTTGTGATGGCCTGGGGGCATTGTTATTGTTGATATTTGTGTAGTGGTATGCCTACCTTGTATGAGTTTTACCTTGTACATTTTGTGGTCATCATTTCTTATGTTCCACTCATTGTCTCTACTCTTGCTTGTTAACTTGAATTGTGATAGAACACTTGCACAACATACAAATAATTAATCACCCATTTCGGTTTAAGAAGATGAATCCTGGTATTATTGACAATTTACATGTACTCTTGTTTACTTGCCTTCTGTGGGAAATTTATTCTATTGGACTTGAGTCATCCGTGCAGTCATGAGTTATTGTTATTATTGGCACACGAGTTGTACGTGTGGATATTAGGTATTATCACTCTCTTGGCACGTGAGTTGTCCGTGCGGTTATAGAATTGTAATGTGGGCACAAGATGCTAAGTGATTAGGGTTCATGAGTTGGGACCCAAGAATTGTGATTGAGGTTTGGTAGCTCGTGGAAATTCATAAATAAATCAGGTGTAAAAGTGGTTGTTCTTATTAAGTTTTTACTTTTTTCCTTTATTTGGTTTCACTGGACTTAAACTGTGTTCAACTTACTCTACAACGTTGTTACTTGTTTGCTTCTTGTTGCTAATTGTTTCTTCTAGTGTTTCATTGCGAGTATTGTTTTGTCGTCCTTAACCGGCGTAGCTATATATTAACATTGTTTCCCCATTAGTTCACCTTCATACTTGTTCATGTTGTTTAGTTCAGTAGGTGTCTTGACTGTCCCTTGTTACTACTCCACCGAGGTCAGTCTTGATACTTATAGGGTATCCTTGTGGTGTACTCATACTACAATTTTATACACTTTTGTGCAGATCTAGGTAATGCGGATATTTGTTGATCATTAGCTAGCTGATCGGGCATTGTTGTGGAGACTCAAGGTATACTTGTTGTTGTGTTCGCATGCCTCAGATTCACCTTTTTAAATTTTGTCTTGTACTATTTATTTCTATTCCAGAACAATTGTACTTAGGGATTTTATAGCAAACTCCTTAGAGCTTATGAGTTGTAATACTGGTTTTGGGATTGTTGACTTTGTAAAGAAAATGTCTATTTCACATTTAATAGTTGTTGGGTGAATTTCCCGTTAATTCAGAAAGAGTTAGGCGTTCCTAGCCCCTAAGAGTAAGTGACATCACGACATTCTACGGAGGCAAATTTGGGGTCATGACAAGTTGGTATCAGAGCTCTAGGTTCATAGGTGCTACGAGTCATAAGCGAGTTTAGTAGAGTCTTGGAGAGCGGTACAAAGACATCTGTACTTATCTTCGAGAGGCTAAGGAAATATTAGGATTGTTTCACCAATTTCAATCATATCATGCGAGTTTATTGATCTCGAAGTTTAAGACTTTGTCATTATATTCTCTCATAGATGGTGAGGAAACGAGCTAAAGTTACTAATGATGCAACCCTTAGAACTGGTGTTGCTAGGGGCCAAGGCAAAGGCGAAGAGGATCAGGTGTTGCAGCTAGAGGACCTGTCATAGCAGTAGTTGAGGAGCCACCAGTAGCTTTAGTTGGGGGACAGGTACTAGAGGCGACTGCTGCTACCACGGGACTTTAGGAGACTCTGGCATAGTTCTTGAGCATGTTCGACACATCGGCTCGGGCGTAGTTGATTTTGATTGCGCCAACTACTTCTTAGACTAGGGGAGAAGCTCAGACTCCCGCTGCCCATGCTCCATAGTAGTGAGTCCATGTTGGTCAGGTTCCAGGTGACATGCCGACATAACCTGTTTTTCCTGTGGTTATGCCAGCAACATCTGAGGAAAAACAGCTTAAACTTGCGAGGTTCAAGAAGTATCACCCTCCTACTTTCTGAGGTTTGGCTTCAGAGGATGCACATGGGTTTCTAGAAGAGTTCCACCGCATTCTCCGCACTATAGGTATTGTAGAGACGAGGGGGTTGCTTTTACTACATTCTATCTTAAGTGAGCAGCATATAAGTGGTGACGAGTATACGAGTTAGGTCGCCCGTACGATGTATCGCAGTATAAGCAGAATCAGACCCTTCAAGAGGCATAGCACGCGGAATTTGAGCAGCTGCGCCAGGGCACTATGAAAGTGTCAGAGTATGTTGTTAGATTCAATGATTTGTCCAGACATGCACCTGCTTTGGTTTCTACAGTTAGAGAGCGTTTCCGCAGGTTCATTGAGAGGCTCAGCCATAGTATCCAATTCAGCATGTCTCGAGAGTTGGAGACTGATGTTTCATTCCAGTAGGTGGTAAAGATCGCTCGCAGATTAAAGGGCATGTGGGATCATGAGGGAGAGGTCAGGGAGGCTAAGAAGCCTCATAGATCGGAGAGGTATACATGTACCTATTTCTTAGGCAGGGTACGGTATGGTAAAGGTTTTGTGGGTCAGCCACTTCAGTTTGCACTTCAGGCTTCACAAGGTATTTCATGTACTTATGGGTCTCATAGTACCTGTGCCAGACAACTCCCGTATCCATATCTGCGGAGAGGTTGATTTTAGTGTGGAGATACTAGCCATACGGTGAGCAATTGTCCTAGACTCTATATAGATGTGTCATTACGGGGTATTCAAGCTATGAGTTCTGTTGGTGACGTCCAAATCCACTACTAAAAAGTAAATGGACACGGTCGCATGCTATAAAATTTACCCAACTATGAGTCAGGTTCGAATCCCATAGAGAACAATGTGTAGGCGATTAGGAATGTAAGAAAATTATCACTTATTGCGCAATGACAAACAATAAGAATTTGGTTTGAAAATGTTTTATATCTAAATGTGGAAATGTAAACTAACCTAGAAAGCAAGTAAATGATCAATGGCTACAAGTATGGTTGCATCGGGAATTACACTCAAGTAACGATCCAATGTATTTCATGATTTTACAAATATGAGCGAGTTTATGTTAATTAGCCACGGATAATAATTCTATATTAGCTTCTTCCGAAGACTAACAAGACTTCCTAATTGAATTATCCCTAAAACAATTAGGAGATTAAGCACATCCGGAATGACTACAAGTAGTTCAATCCTATCCCTATGTAAAATCTATAAAATGAGGGTTAAAACCTCAAGTTCTTGTTAATTAATATTTCCTAACCCCAAACTATCTTTTCCAAAATTAATTCGGAGTTAATGGGCGAGTCCTAGGGTTAGCTAATCCCTTTGGAAACATTAAAGAATAAGAATAATTAAAATAACAATAACTCACTTCATAAAAGAATAAAAACCATTCAATACATAAGCATAATAAGGTATTTAATCCACACTTTAAATATGAATATTTCCATAAACAAGATTCAAGTATTGAATAAAAAACTACACACTTAGATATACAATACAAAGCAAGGAAATGAAGAAATAAACATAAATGTGTAAGAAATCCTTAACCACAAGCTTCAAATCTTCAAAACCTAAGTGTGTGCGCAAAACCCTATCTTAAATATTTGTTCTCTCTAGTTCTAAGAACTAAAAATAAGCCAAAGATATGCCAAAGATACTTTACAAATGAGCTGATTTGGGTATTAAAGGTTTTGGGGTAAAAAATGTGAAATTCCAGAACTGCCCAGTTTTCATGGCAGTTTCTTCATCGCGTTCGCGCTCAAGCCTCCGCGTCCGTGAAGTCTTACTTTCCTCAGTCATCGTGTTCGCGTTTACATATTCGCGTTCGCGAAAGTTTATGTTTTGCTTCATCGCGTTCGCATGGTGTACTTCGTGTTCGCGAAGGTTCATGTTCTGCTTTTTCGCTTTCGCGTGGTGTATTACGCATTCGTGAAGGTCTAGGTGCCTGCTTCTTCGTGTTCACATAGTACCTTCGCGTTCGCGAAGAGTAAACCACTGGGTAGTTTCTCATTGCCCATTTTAGCTCCTTTTTGACTTGTTTTTACTTTGTTTCTTCACCATTGTTGATACCCAATTTTTTTCGTATATTTTTATATGCAAATACTTTCAAAATAGCAAAAATATGCATATACAAGTATGTCTAAATGTTTTATTATTTTTTCCTAATTTTTAGAAGATTTTTAAATTAATTTATTGCCCTATTTTATCAATAAAAAATCAATAATTATTTACCAAATCATCATTTTTGTGATTCACTTATTCTATTTTTATATTTATACCAAAATATAGCTAAGGTAATTTTTGCACATTTTTTGCAAATTTATTTAGTATTTTAAAATAAAATTGCATATAATTGCAATATTAGCCTATTTAAGAATTAATTGCGTTTATAATTACAAATTGATTCCAGTATTTTTAATTTAATATTTACCTATTATTAATTGGTTTAGTACTTTTAATTTATTTCTAGAAATTCTTTTACTATTTTTATAAAATAAAAAGGAAAAAAGTGGCTATTTAAATACTAGCCCTAACTATTTCAATTTTAGCCTAAATCAGCCTCCCAATTAAACCCAATTGAACCCAGCCCAATTCCTAAATTACCCGACCTACAACCCGTTTATTTTACCCTCCCGGCTCCCCGTTTGATCCGGGCCGTTGATCAAAATGATCAACGGCCACATTTCCTCCTTTGCTTTTTTAATTTACCACCCCCAACCCTAAATCATTCTCACCTAGACGCCGCCTTTGAATCCCTCCACTCCCTCAAACTCCCTCGAACCTTCTCCAAACCCTAGCCGCCTCCTACCATCTCCGCCCTAAAACCACCAGAATCTATGGCTTCTAGGGCTGTGAGAGCCCTATACCCACCTCCTATGGCTCCTACGTGCCTGGTCTCTGAACATTCAAGGCCTAACCTTGAAAGTTTATGCCTAAATCTTTGTCGACTTGAAGTTCCACGGTCATCTCCGGTGTTGCTCCGGCGTACCATGGCAGTTTGAGCCTGATTCTAACCTCTTCGACTCAGATCCGTACTTTTTCAAAGCCTTTCTCATTTCTAGTGTTCTTCTGAAACCCTTGTAAACACGTGATTTTTGACCCTCCCCGAGAATTTTCACATTTTTAGCATAAATATTTAATTTAGGCCTAATATAGCTATTTTAGCTAATTTTGACCATTTTACTTTATTTTTA
>MU717438.1:62557-82786 GCA_026770625.1 Nicotiana glauca | reverse complement strand
ATATATATATATATATATATGTTTTTATTTTATTTTATTATTTTTATTTTTTATATATATTTAAATTCAAAAATATTAACCAATAACTTTTGTTCTATATTTAAATTTTTAATTTCTTTATTTTCGTATTTTTTTATTTTAAAATAGTTTTTAAAACTCTAATTTGAAACTATTCCCAAATTTGAATTGGTAATTCATTATTTTTTAATTTTATTTTTAATTTTAAAATTATTTTAAAATTCCAATTGAAACTACTTCCCGATTTGAATGGGTAGTTCTTAGAGCCGTCAATAAGGGCTTGGCCCGTTGGGCCGGCCCAGCCCAACCCGTGATTTAATAGGGCTGGGCTAGTATTTTTGGAGCCCATTTAAAAATGAGGCTTTTAAGCCCGACCCGAGTAAGCCCGTGGCCCGTGAGGCTTGAGTGAGGCTGGGCCGGGCTAGCCCGTGGGCCTAATAAAAATATATAAAATAAAAATTTATATGACAAAAAATAATAAGAAGAGTATCCCAAGCTTTAAGTTTTAAGTTCATCATATTAAAAGATCAAAGTCTTGAAACGTTAATTAGTTTTAAAATTTTAATTATTCTTGATATTTAACTAATTAATATTGCAAACGAATTATAAATGTAGATGAAAGTGAATATGTTAAAACAATCTTCTAACAAACGGATTCAATTGTGTTTGATGAAGATCACGCGTTGGATATCCCATAAGCGTTATTGGCGTTCTATTGAATAGTTTGCTTTAAGTTTTGAATTTTAGTGAATGAAATGGTCTTGTCTTTTATTTTTTTAGTGTTCACTGTAATATATTAGAACAACATAAAAGTTAAGTTTTGTGAAATTTTTTCAATAATTTTTTTTTAGTTTTAAATAATTATCTTTTTTTTGTTAGAACTTAAAGATAAAATATAAAATAATATTTTAAAAAAATGATGGGCCGGCCCATGGGGGCCCGCAGGGCTGAGGTGTGCTGNTCATTATAAGGCCCATCAAAATGATGGGCTAGCCCAGCCCAGCCCGTCAATTGCTTAAGCCCACGTGGGCTGGGCTGGGCTAGCCTGACCCCGCCTATATTGACAGCTCTAGTAGTTCTTCTCTTTTTTCATTTTTTATAGCTTTGTTTTTGCTTTTTATTTTAAAATAATTTAAAAAATCCAACTTGAAACTATTCCCACCCAATTTGAATGGGTAGTTATTTTTTATATATTTATTTTTCGTTTTTTTTATATTTAATTATAAGATATCTATATTTATTAATCCATATAAAGTAACCAGTTTATATATATATATATGGTAGTTTTTTATTTTATTTTATTATTTTTGATTTTTATATATATTTAAAGTTAAAAATAATAACCAATAACTAATTATAAACTAAATAACTAACTATGCCATGTGACATTTTTTTAGGTTGTCACTTGGCTTAAGGAGAAAGCTTTTTCCTCTCCTTTTAATAATATATAGATTTGTACATTTTTCGCCTTAGTTTTGGTAGAGATCTGACTTTCAAATATTCCATGGTTCTTACATATAACTTCTGAATTTATTTAGAAGTAAATTTGCGGCACTTCTCTTTCCTAGTTATAACGAAAGAGGATACAACTGGCTGGTCCAGCCTATTCTTGAAATAAATTCAGAACTTTAGGCAGATGGCCAGTGTCCAAAAGAGACGAAAGAATGGTTACATTTTTCACATGATCTCCTCTCTATAAATAGGCTAAAAAATCGAACAGAGTTCTTTTTGTAGCGATTCGCTTCTCTTCTTATATATTCTTAAATTTTGTTCTAATTTAGTTCTCCTAATGATTGAGTTAACCAATTCAAGCACAATCAATAATCCTTCTAGCTTCCGTTTCTTTCTTTCTTCCCAAGCGCTGGACATATTAGCTATTTGAATAAATTAAAAGGTAAATCCTGTTAAGAGTACATTGAACATGACATATTCCTAGAAAGATTTGGCTTTTACATTGGTGTGAGGAGAGGAGGCCTCTCCATTTGCGTATTGCAGCCTAATGAATGACACTTCAAGTGGTACTCTAGTAATTTGCTGTTTTCGCAAGAAATAGGTGTCGGGAGAAGAAATGATGAAGATCATATTCAAGTGATATTCCTCTAATAATTTGCTGTTTTCACAAGAACTGGGTGTTGGCAGAAGAATTAATGAAGATCAATATTGTATTCTTTATTCATAGAAAGAGCTCGCCTCCTCATCTTTAGATGCTCAATATATTTCTCAAACCCTTAGACCGTTGCATTCCATCTGAGTGATGACAGGCTAAAAATCCGCAGTAAGCCTAAAAATCTCCTTAAACAACAGGCTAGCTCATGAGTGATGACAAACAACAAACAGTTACAGGAGTAGCGAAAAGAATAAGCAGTCCCTAACTCGAGGCATCACACCTTAACATACACTTCAGAAGTCAATTCATATATGAAACAGAGATATCACCGTTATAAAGTCATGTAGACTAGCCAGATTTTCCCACTCCAACTACTACGTTAAAGAGAGGGAAGCATACCAATTCAATGAATAGCAAAAGAGCCTCGGAAAATCTCAAGCAAGAAAAAAATGACATGGATGATCATCTTCAAAAATTGATGCTTTTAATCGAACTACAATCTCGAGCAGAAACCTCTCAAGTGTTTAGGGATAAGGGGCACCCATCATCAGTTTCAAAAAAGGGGAATAAGAATGTACGAACTCAAAATGACAAGACGTTGGTTGAAGCAACCACCCTAGAATTATTTTTACAGTCCAGAACCACCAAATAAATTGCCACAAACAAGTCTTCTAACTAGAACCCCATGTCTATAGGTGATTGTCCTATGGCTTGAGAGCCAAGGCCAGTCCAAACTTGGCACTTTTGTCAACAGCTTTGGTGTCCACTTCTCCTGAGATGGTGAAGAGTGACTTTGGACGCCACTCATGTTGGATCAGAGCATTTGCCTTGCCAAGGTTGTTTACCCTTGCCTTCACAGTGGTCAAAGGATCCAACTGATGCTGAGTTCCAACAGTGATGGTGTTCTCATTGGTAGAGAAGCTGTGTGTCACCTCAGCGCCAACAGCAGTCATAGTCAGGGGACTGACTATGTGGTAGTATGATGCACTCAAAGCGTCTCCCTTGTCATTCCTGATATGTCACAATACATCCATATTGACAAGCAAGCTAATCAAACACTGAATTACACCTTCTGTAACAAATCGTAAATGCTTGAGCAGAGCGTAGAAACCAGTTTGACATGTTAAAAACACCCAACTTGATAATAATACATGCTCAATTCTCAAGAAAGATATCCTACATTAGCGAAAACAACTCACAGATTCAAAGCAGCAATGAGGTCGGTATTTGTGAAGCTCAAGCCTGCATTACACTTGGTGATAGCTCCCACCTTGGTGTCAAAGGATACATCAGTTCCCAGAGAGAGAAGATTAGTTCCCACAACACCAGAGAAGTTGACGATGGGGTTAGCTGTCAACCCAAGACTGGTGCTAATCCCAGCATAGTCATGCAAATATTGAACTTCCAGCTGGCAAGACCAAAACAAATAATAAAATAAGCAGCAGCGATACAAGTCCACTCTTTCTTATTTCTTTAACACTTGATAGCAAACATAGCTTAAAGGATATAGCTGTTTACCTTTGCAGAACTTTGATCAGGAATTCTGAAGCTAAGAATTGTCTTCAACCCAGGAGCAGCTTCATCAACCGTAACAGTTGCCAAAAGCTAGCGTTGAAGACAAATTAAGTCAGATTATTATACGTGTGATAGCAGATATCTCAAGGAGAAAAAGACAAAAATTCATGGTATATACTCTGAGAGCCAAACAAAGACGGATGAAAAAAGCACATTAGAAACCAATCTATAATTGATCAAAGAAAGTTTTAAGGCTTTTAGTATCCGTCTCTGTTTGGGTTGTTGAAGGCACTTGTTGATCTCAGCTAGAGGCCAGATGTACAAGGATCATTGTCAATGAAAACCATAGGTGAAATTGTAAAGATCGTGAGCCAAGACCAGAAGAACACACCACGACAGTAAGGGGCAAATAATATATTAACTTAAAAGGAGCAAGCAGAAGTGCTCACGTTTGAGTTTGTGTCTACTTTTATATCTGTTGTAACATTCTTGTTCTTCAATTGAGTGTTAACATCAGCCAAAAATAGATCACCTTTCTTCAGTCCTGATGATGTAATAGCCTATCAAAAGATGAAAAGGTTAAGTTGCAGGACAAATAAATTGTAAGAAATAGGATAACAGATGTACACCGATAAATATCTCCACATATTTCAGTGAGTTTGTAAGCACTGGTGTACGAGAAATTTGCAACTAGAATCAAACTAAAGCACGGTCAATATCCAGACAATTTCTGTTGCAAAATGGATGGTGGCAATCAGCTTGAAGCTAAGAGGTTACTATCATTTACTTCATATCAGAATATAGGATGGCAAAACACCAAAATTCCAGAGTTCAACGAGCACAAAAAATATTAAGTGTATCAGAAAGATATCACTATTCAAGTAATGCTCCATGCAACTACGAAAACAGAAAAAAGTGCGCAAAATTTCTATACATTAACCATCCACGTTATCCCTTGGTTCGCAGGAAGTAACACACGAATTATGGTGCAGTGAGATGATGTTTATTGTTAAAATGGAAAGAAGTTTGTTTCTCCTGTACATTAATTCAGTATGGTTTCTCTGTGTGATTAAAAATAACTAACAATACAGTGGAGAGCTAAACAAAATTTATAATCATCAATTTAAATTATCTCAAGTTAAGAATAATTTCAAGACAAAATTTAATATTGTAGAAATTTCTTTGTTATTCAAAAACCGGCATTACGAAGACTAGTTGAAACAAATGAGCAAGAATTAGTTAGCTAAAAGTAACAGGCCAAACGACCCTTTTTACCATGATATGCTCTGATGCAGGTATTGCAAATTTGCAATACGCTTATTGTTATCCATAACTAAATTTGGAATTGAATTCAGTATAAACATCAATTGCCACAAAATAAATACAAATACTATTAACATGGAAACCAACAATGACAACAAACACCTACAATACGGACAATATGTGGTAAAAAGAATGCTCCGCAATGTCTAATATTAGACTAAATGTCAATGAATAATTCCACCATACATGGATACAGATGTCTGTGTGAATTCACTCATGAAAAAAAACGTAAATGTCCGCAAATTTATATTTAGTTAATACACTGAAAGAAAATTAACGGGTCAAATTTTCCTGTCATTGAACAACTGCTGTCCAATGTGATGAATCACACAATAACACACGGATATATAGAAAAGAACTCTAGCTGAATCAGGATAAAGAACAGATCCTCATCAAACTAAACAGAAAACTCACAACTCCAGAAGGTGAGTAGGTAGTAATTGTGAATTTGTGGTCAGTCTGGTAGTCCCTGTACAGAAGATCTGTTCAACACAATACACAAACACAACATCACCAAAAGAAACAGCAAATCACAAACCAAATAAACGAAATCAATACAGCATTTCACCTATCGAGCAGCAAAACTTAATTTTAAAAACTATATACAACTGCCTCTACCCTAGACATGTATATACCTACATACTTGAAACTTGCACCCAATTACCTCACTCATACTAACATATATGTAATAAAACTTTATCAAAATATTTAGAGATACCTATACATATTAAAACACACACTCACTGGTTTCATATTCTAGATCCATCTCCTCGCTGAATTAGCTTAAACTCTCTCTCTCTCTCTCTCTCTCTCTCTCTCTCTCTCTCTCTCTCTCTATATATATATATATATATATATATATATATATATCCATAAATTCAGAGATACGTATGTGTGTTTGTGTGTGTATTAAAATATCCAACCACTAGATTCACATATAGATCAGCCTCTCCACCATTCTCTCCAACTCAAACAATATCTATATTCATATCAAAATATTATCAAGTAATCTATAGACAACTGCCTCAAACTCAGAAAATTATGTAAATACATACTTGAAACCTGAACTAATTACCCCGGACTCGCAGTGTATACACACACACACATATATATTAAAATGTACAACCACTAGTTTCAAATTCCAGATCCGCCTCTGAACCAATTATCTCCAACTCGAACTATACACACACACAAAATGTGTGCAAACTAATTTCAAATTCTAGATCCACTTGACTGTAAGATTTTCATAAGAAAAAAAGCAAATAGGAGGTAATAGAAACAAACCTCGGGCCCTCTTGCCGATATCAGAGTAAAGTCCAGGTCCCTTGCCCATGTTTCAATCTAAAATCGAAGAAGAAAAGAAAATAAATGGAGAGGAAAAGCTCTGTAGCTATGGAGAAGCTGAGTGAAAATGTGGGGAGGGGGGAGGGGGGAGGGGGTATATATACAAAAGCCCTAATTTGTATGACACTTTTGAAACGGTGTGTTACTACGTGTACTTCGAGTGATCTAGACCGTTGATATGAAGGCTCTTTAGTGTTGGCGTTTTGTTGAACGGTGGATTGTGGCGTTGTGAGGACACGTGGCATGTAATAGTTTAAGTGTAGTGCTGGCTTGGAAGAGGGGTAGGATTTTTTATTTCTTTGGCAACAAGATAATGGAGGACATGTATTTTTCATCACGAAAGGGGTTTTACAAGTATTTGCTTATTCAAATTTGTGTTCAGTTTTAAATTAATTTACAAATTATAAAACAATGACAACTACAAAAAAACATATCGTAACCTATTAAGTTTACTTTTATAAAGTCAAATGATATTTGTGTTATTATAGATAATCATCTCATGCAATACACTTCGCTTTCAATATGTCCCAAAAATATAATCAGTATGTTTTTATATTTACAATAATTTAACTTAAATATTTCTTTTAATCTTAATGAATGAATTATATTCACATTTTTCCTCTTTAAATTTCATCTCCAATCAAACATAAGAAATATGCTTTACAAACATATACACAGTAAAATGTGTACCTAAAAGTGCATGGTGAAACTATATTTGTATATGAATTAATGTAAATATTTCTTCAAACTGAGAACTTACATTATTCATCATGAATTTTTCCCTCAAATATAATTCATTCCCGATAAACTCATTTTCTCACCTTTTTCCAATTGGAATCATTGAGGAAAATTGCGAGCGAGTTTACTAAACTTTTTAAAAACTAATTCTCAGCAATATCATTCTGTCTGCCCCTCTTTGGCAATGAATTGACCAAACACTCTCTTCCTATTGACATTTCCAGCTACTCTTTCTGTCTCCTTCATGTATACACCCTCGTGCTCTATTTTTAAGAGAAAAAAGACATTAACAACCACTTTTGAAAAAAATTATGATCAAAATGCTCCATTTATTAAAAAAAATGACAGAATATGTCCAATTTGAAGATTTTATCACCTTTTTTTTTGGTTCAAAGACGAAATTCATTAAAACTTAATTAGTAGCAGTACATAAGGATGATGTCCCATTGGGACTATCAGAAACGTCTAAGCCAGTAGAACTGTTAGATATAGAGTTACTAATACTACTAAGATTTCCAAGTTCAGCCAAACTATTAATACATTTGTAGTTACTATTCTAGTACGGGGTGCTCCAATTTTGTCTTCCTGGAGCACTTTCAAAACATCCCTAGGTGGAGAGCTTTGTGTTGCAAGGGTGCTGGTGGTAGCTGACTTGGATCCTATAGCCAAAACATGTGCAACATTGCTTTCCTCTCTGAAGCTATGTTGGATCCTCGGATTCCCCAGTCCCTTCAGTAATGACCTGCACTCATTAACAAGGTTAGTTTAGAGGGAGCAGTTATCATGGCAAAGTAATTGGAATATTTCAGTAGCATCCGTTTCAATAAAGTGGTTAGCTTGTGCAATGTAGAGGCCATGCTTTAAGGCGAGTAGCTCCATGTAGGTAGTCGTGTACTCATAAGAGGGCATGTTGGAGCCAAGGATCCAGTCGTTATTTTTATTCCGGAAAATACCTCCAATACCATCTTTTTTGTATTTTCCTTTAAAAACCCCATCTATGTTGAGTTTTAAATCAGTTACAGCCAGGTGTGCCACCTTACCAATATAGAAGTGGTGGTGTGATCGTGGTTTGGTCAGTGTAAAATTTATACTCCATGCAATGTATGACAATAGTATTGAGGGTGAGGACTTTACAAAGGTTGTTGTGGTAGTTATTATTCCTATTGAGCCAGAAGTGACATATTGCAAATGGGAATATGTCATTCCAGGTTAGATTCAGGTGTTCAGTATTGATGAAAGGTTTCTAAGAGTAGGGAGCCAGTGGTCAGAGTTGTAGGGACTGATTTTGCGGGATAATGTCTTTCCAGAAGGTTTGCGCTATTGGGCAATCGAAGATGATGTGGGTGATAAGTATCATTAGCATTTTGGCAGATTGAGCAGGCTGTGTTAATGTCAAGACCAATATAATGGAGATAGGATTTGGTGGGTAGGCGGTTATGAGAGCATTGCGAAAAGAAAAACTTAATCTTATTGAGAGTATTTAATCTCCAGATCCAATGGAACCTATAGGTAGCAGGCGTTGGTGTGGAGATGAGATTATAAACTGATTTTGTAGAAAGGACCCACTGGAAGTGAGAGGCCAAAATGGTATATCTCTGGAACTCTATAGATTGGAAATGTCGATAGAGAGTATGTTTTTAGTAATGTATGTGGGTTGTTCATATGAAATTTTTGATAGATCCCACTGATTGTCGATCCAAAGATCTTTGATTATAGTAAAGAGTCTGATTGACTTAGGGGTTCTTAGATTAGGGTGTTCAGTGGAGGAAGGTTAGGGACCCATGCTGAGGACCAGCAGCTGATGTTTTTCGGTCCAATTATCTAAGATGGTCCTTTGGAGCAGTATTTCCAAGCTGTTAGAATGTTGGCCCAAATGAAGGAGTGGGAGGTAGGATTTCTTTTATTACTATAATTATTGATTAATGTTTTGGCCTAAATAGCTGTAGGGTTTGTGAAAAGGCGCCAACAGAGACTGGAGAATAGGGCGATGTTTTTTCTTTGGCTTTCCTAATTCCTAGTCCACCTTCATATTTTTGCAGAGTAATAGTGTCCCACTTAATATAGTAAATTTTCTTCCTTGAGGTGTTAGTTCCTCAGATAAAATCTCTTTGAATTTTATTAATTTTTTTGAGTATTGAAGCAGGAAGAAAAATATATTGCAATGAGTAGTTCGAGAGTGAGTTTAGGGTATGCCTGACTAAGGTAGTTCTACCCGCTATAGATAGGAAGTTAGTCTTCCAATCACCAAGCTTGGAGTTCATATTATCGATAAGATGTTTTAGGTTTATGAGGGAAAATAGGAAAACCTAAGTATTTGCCGAAATTAGTACTAATTTTGACATTAAGGATGTTGGCTAAGTGATTCTTGTGTTTGTATCACAGTTCTTGGAGAAGATGATATCTGAATTTGTTAGTATTGATCTTTTGGCCTGAAAGTTGGCTAAAGAATACGAGGCAGTGCTTGATGGATTGAACAGATTTTACATTGGCATTTGCCGCAAGTGTTAGGTCATCTATATAGAACTGGTGAGAAAGCAAGGGGCCAGTATGATTAATTTGGATAGGATCTCATAAGCCGATATTGACCTGGTGGGAGATATATTTTGAGAGTAATTCCGTGCAAAAGATAAAGAGGTATGGAGACATAGGGTCTCCTTGCCTGATGTCTCTAGCTGGATCGAAGAAAGTCGTTTTTGATCCATTGACTAAAATTGCGATTCTAGAAGTGCTGATGCAGCTCATAATGAGTTTGATGATACGTAGTGGAAAGTTAAAAAATAGAAGTGCTCTGTAGATAAATGATCATTCGAATCTGTCAAAAGCCTTTTCGAGGTCTATTTTAAGTAGGAGTTTACCACGACGACATCTAATTTCTTGGAAATGGTTAATAATTTTTTTAATAACGATTGCATTATCACTAGTGCGTCTGCCCTTGAGAAAGCTAGATTGGTATGGGCTAATGAGCTTGTCAAGTAAGGGTATAATTCTATTAACGATGATTTTAGTAATGACCTTGTACATAGTGTTACAAAGTCCTATGGGACGGAAATTGTTGAGGTTGTTCGCATTTTGAAATTTTGGGATTAGGCAAATTTGAGTTGAATTGAGCTTTTTCGGAATAGAAAGGTTTTGCAAAATATCATGGCAGTATGACATTATAGAGTGCTTGATAATACGCCAATATTTTTGATAAGAAAATGGGTGCATACCCTCAGGTCCTGGTGCTTTGAGCGGCTTGAAGGAAAAAATGACACGAGTAATTTTGTAATCTTGAATGGGACGGTCTAGTTGGGTAAGATCAATAGTATCAAAGTTTGTAAGAGATTTAAAATATTTTTCCAAGGGTTACTATATGGTCCGTTTGGAAGGTTTTTTGAAAATTTTGTGATACATATTTAAGAATTTGTGTCACGTCATTAATTATTACCCTAACTATCTTTAAAAAGGTTATATTTTTAGTTCTTCTTCTATTGATCATGCTCAGACGGAAAATTTTTGTGTTAGCGTAACCGTCGTTAAGCCAATTGATAAGGGAGCGAATTTTCCAGTAGTCTTCTTCAATTTTTTTAGAAGGTTGTTATAGTCAGTGATAAGGTCATTTTCAAGAAGTTGAAGAAATTGGCTAGTAGGGTAATGAGGGGAAGCTTGAATTCCATTCAACCTAGCCAAAATTTGATTTTTTTCCTGCTCGTATTACCAAATGTTTCCCTGGCCCATACACTAGCATTTTGTTGAAAAAGATCAGTGGCTTTAATGAGGGATTTCCTATGCTAGTTGTCTCTAACAATATTTGCAAACTGTTAGTAGTTACACCAGAAGGATTCAAGCCTAAAAATATTTATTTCTAGGGATAGGGTTAGGCTTAGCGATATTGAAGTAGGAGTTATGGCCTGAATGAGTTTTGGGAAGATGTGTGATTGTTGTTTCAGGGTAATGCACTAACCATAGTTCATTAGCTAAACATCTATCGAGTCTTTCCAAAATTAAATCGTTTGACCTAGCTCTACAGTTTGTCCAAGTGTATCTAGCTTATTTGAAGCCTAGGTCCATTAATTTACAATGATTAATGCATGGCCAAAAGCGGAAAGAACGGTTATGGTTGAGAGGTCAACCACCCCACTTATCCCCTTGGGAAAGAATTTTATTAAAATCTCCCCCTATTAACCATGGCCTTAAATAGTTAGTAGCAATGGATCGTAAGTTATCCCATAAAATATTGCGTAAGTTGATGGAAGTGCTAGCATAAATAATACTTATAAGAAAAGGAGGGTCATTTGGTTGTACTTGTATCATTGCATGAATTTCTTGGTGTGATTTGCTAACTCGGTTGACAGCAACTAGGTTCCCAAACTAATGAATGACTATACCACCCGAAGTCCTACTGCATGGACTTCAAGCATGTCTGAGAAGTGAAATTCATCACAGAGTGGGGAGTGGTCTGCCATCTTGGTTTCGAGTAGGGCAACCATGCAAGGGTTGTGGGTGGGTAGTGAGAAGATCCCTAAGGTTCCTCTTGAATTCGTCATTGTTGGCTCCTCTAATGTTCCAAATCACAAAGTTGAAATGCTTATTTATTTGGATCATTGCGTGTGGTAGCCCCTCCAGTAAGAGCTGAGTGTGTTTCCTCAAGGATGGTATCAGCACTACATCAAAGTTCCCCGATGCTTTGAGAAGTGGAGGATGGTCGTCTATAGAGCATTTATAGAGAGCCACTGGCATTTGAATACATATTTTTTGTCCTCTATCTCCTAGAATAACATGAGGGATGCTTCTCTGATGCTTGAACTTTCTATGAACGATCCCCTATGGTGAGGGATTATGATTTTCCCTACCATATCTTCCTTTATTTCTTGCTCCTCTTGTTCTAGTTCGTTGTGAAGGGGTTGTTGGTGATGGATATCTAATGGGACCGGGTGGTGTTAGGTTATTGGCTGTCAAGGAAGAAGATTAGGTTGTTTGATACTTTTTCCACTAGATTGAAGAAGGAAGGTTGGTTTATTAGCTACGTGGTTTTTAGAGTATTATAGTAATAGGGAATATTCCATTTGGCTTGCATGTTACGGAAGAGGGTTGGTGCGTGGCTGGGCATAGTGGGTCTAGTATATTGGCTAGCCACATATGATTAATGTAATTGCCTATGGCTAAAGCCATCTCCTTTGAGATAAGTTGTGTCAGGAATTGTGGATTTTGTAGGACTATCCAAATATCTTGACCATTGATGTTCATGGGGAAGAAGGTTGCATGACCCTGGAGCCTTTGTTCGATCCAGGTTATGGGTTCTTGATTGGGACACAGTAGTAGTGATACAAAGGTTGGTGGATGAAATGGAACCTGGGGTAGGAAGGGTAGGAAGTTTACCATTGTTAGATTCTGAAGGTTGGTCGAGTGAGTGTGTTTGGTCTGTGATATTGGTTTGTTCGTTCAAGTGTGATAGGTAAAGAAAGGAAATTTTCAGTGTTGGAGTGTTGGTTTAATCATTAGTGCCAATGATTGCAAATCTTTGGCAGAAGATCTTGTTTGCATGGGGTTATGAGAAACTTGTTTGGAAGAGTTAATGTTTATTGGTTGGTCTATTTGCATTGCCACTTGTTCATTCGAATTTTCCAAGTGTTTTGATTTTGGTTGGTCACTTGGAAGATTTTCTTATGGGGTGGTACTTGCCTTAATAGGCGGATTAGTTGTCCTAGTGCTAATTAGTAGACTAGGGTTTTAAGTATTACATGCAACATCTCGGCCACATGGTTGACTAGGAGAGGGTGGAGAATTTTTGGGAGAGAGTGCTAACATTGGAGTTAACAAAGGGCCTGAGAGAGAATGTTTGTCTCTCTGTCCATCCGTTTGCATCTTAGAATTAAGGAAATTATCATTTATTAAGGAAGAGAATTTTTTTGAGATAGGAATGGATTTATTTTCCATTGATATAGGAAAGGAATTAATTTTCTTTAAAGTAGGAGATAGCCTAGAATTTATGGAGGAATTTGAACGGTTGTCAGTGTAATTAAATGCTTTGTGTCTTTGAGAAGATGAACCATTAGAGGTATTATTAATACTCTGGTTTTGGGAATTGAAAATATTAGTAGGGTTGGGATTTTTTGCTTTAAAAAATAATTTTTTAGTGTCTAGGTACTTACCTAACACCACATCAAAGATTTTTACATTTATACTTGCTTTTGAATTGGGTGGATATCGTAGTTGTTGCTCTTCCTGTAAGGACGGTTGCTTCTCCATGTATGTAGGTTTGTTTTGGTGTCTTCTCTTGAGGAAGGTGACCGCATGCTAGAGGTTTTCTGATGAGGTGCTATTTTTCTCATTTGTAGGTTCTATTAAAGAAGGTGAACTGATTTTACCATGGGGGCATGCGATTTGTATATGACCCAGGCGACCATAATTCTATCATAAAATATTGTTCCCTTTGTATGTTAACTGTTGGCATTCCTCCCGCCAAAGCTAGAAAAGAAAGGAGCCAAAGATGTCTTGGCTCTGAATCGGGTACTTGAAATGCTAAAGGTACTTCTTATGGTCCTGCTTCAACCACCCTTCCTTCTCTACCTTTTTCTTCAAAAATTTAAGCTCCGTAGACTGATGCTGGCAATCTCGAAGGGAGATATCTGGACCTGGAGCAACTCATCTTGATCTTTATTATATTAGGATGCGAGAGTGGAACAAAGTGTCTCTTCGGGAAACACGGGTATTGAAAATCTTAAAAACCCATAGGTTCCCTATTTTAAAGTAATTCCCAAAAAAAGAGCAACAAAAAACAACTTAAGTAAAGATCTGGTTGATTCCATTCGTCAGTCACTAAGGGAAATGACTCTCGATTGAGGAAAAACTTGCCACCTTTTCTGTATCTTGGGACCCAGTGAGTATATAAGATTGGACTGGATTATCCATAGGTAGTTCCACATAAAGCCTCCCTATAGCGGCCCCTTAGAGTAGCACTGGTACATGTATCTATTTAGGAGTTTTCCGATGGAGTTCACAATTTTCTAGAGTATTATGCCATTGTAGAACTCCGTAGGTAATTGCGACAAGTCTACCGAAACTGTAATGTGTACTTGTTATGCTTTCTCAGCCATAAAGTTTGGTTCACATTGTTTAACAGAGAGGAAGTATCCATTAATGAACCATGGGCCATTTTGTAGTGCTTGTATCATATTTTCTTCCTTTGTGAATTTGATAATAAAATAGTCATGGCCCGGGTTGATCAATGGAAAGGGTTCTGTTGGTTTCTATAGTTGGGTAATTTTTTCTCTTAGGTGTTGTTGGTGAATTTGTTCTCCAATCAGTTTGATTATAATGGAGTGTTTCCAAGGGAAGTACATGCGATTTCGATCTTCCTCCGTTAGAATGATTTCCTTGTGCCTTTGGTAGTATTGCTGGTGATGGGACTTGGAGTCACATCTTCCATAGGTTCCATAGATTGCGCGAATGAGTTATCCAACAAACCATTGATTGCGTTGGTGTCAAGGTGGAGAGTGTTGGGGTCTGCCATTGATTCGTATTCAATAAGTTTTTCTTTGAATGATGATCCCTGGATTTTTTGGTAACCTGAGTTGGTTTCATTGGTACTATCGGGAGGTTTAGGGGGAATATGAATTTCCTGTTCTTTTTCTGGGTTTTTGCTCTCGATGTTCATGGTTGAGAGAGATGACAGAACGAAAGTTTTTATAGAGTTGTGGCAAAGTTAATATAGTAAATATATACATATAAATGATTTTTGTATGAGATTTTATCACCTGAATACTCGTTCCTCCCTATGTCCAAGATCTTTTTTGTGGTAAATAAAGACATTTTATTAAAAACATTGTACTTAGTAGTCATAACAACATGATATTTGTCTAGGCCAGAAAGTGCCTATCCCATCTCTATCAAAAACTGAAATAGCAAAAATAGGTGGATAATAGTACAATATTAAATTAGCAAAAGAGTCCAAGCTGCATCCATTTTTGGCTAAGGTATCCGCAACTCCATTAGCTTCTCTTAATACGTGCTTCAAAGTTGGCGTACCCACCTCAAATAATATGAACCTGCAGTCATCAATAATATTTTGATAAAAGCAATTATCATTATTTATCAAGTTAATTAGTCCCTGACAATCCGTTTCAATGACTAAAGGGGTTAGTCTCTTTTGGATGGCTAGTTTTAAACGTTGCAGTAAAGACATGGCTTCCATTTGGATATTTGTAGCATAGGCAAAGCCCATATTGAATCCTAGTATCCAATTGCCATTGCTATCCCTGAAGATTCCTCCTATACCTCCCCTTCCTGGGTTACCTAGGCAGGATCCGTCTATGTTTAACTTATAGGTCCCTGTGGTGGGTGGCTCCCATTTTATGTGGATGATCTTTTTTGGAATATATGAAGGGCTCCATTTGCTTAAGAAGAGGAATTCCTGGGCACTGTTGGTTACTTTGCTAATATTGGGATATGATTTATTCTTTTGAAAGATGTTTTCATTTCTGGTAGTCCATAAATACCAGAGGAGGAAGGGTATGAATACTGGCCAACTGATGTAATGATTAAAGCATTTATTTGATTTTAGTTGGTGCTTTAGCCAGTTGAAAGTGGTGAGCTCATTGTCCGATTAAGGGTTGTTATGCTTTATATGGCATTGTCCCCAAATTGCCTTTGAGTAGGTACATTTGAAGAGCATGTGTTTGATATCCTCTTTTTCCACTCCACATATGGCGCATGTGTCAGAGGTGTAGATGTTACGTTTTTCCAGGAGGGTGGCCGTTGGGAGTCTAAGGACGAGCAGCCACATGAAGTATTTTAGTTTGTTTAGGGTATTTCTTTTCCAGATTCACTTAAAGTCTAGGTTGTTATCTGCTATAGTGGTGTCTTGGTCAGATAGTACATCGTAGGCTGCCTTGATGGAAAAGAAGTTGTATCCTGGGGAGTTCCATGTAATTTTGTCCCTGCCTGTTTGAGATTGTTGGATATAGGTGCTGTGAATATTTTGAATTATGTCTTCCTGCAGTTCAAAAGATAGTTTGAGAGGTTAAAATAGCCATCTTGTATAATTGATTTTATATTCAAATCCACTTCTTCTTTTTGGAGAGGCCTCTGGATAAGGTTTCTTAGTGTGTCTCCGTGATTAATCCACTGGTTTTTCCAAAGTTTGATATTCGTCCCATTTCCTATGATCCATTTGGTGCCTTTTTCACAGACCTTATTTCCTTTGCAGATATTTTTCCAGATGTGGGAAGTCGATGGTCTGGGGTTGAATATATTATTTGAATTGATTTTTCTTTCATATTTGCTATGCAACGCTTGGACCCATAAGGACTCCTTGTTGCTAGAGTATCTCCAAGCCAAGCTAGCATTGAAAGCATTATTTTTGCATTGGTTTTTATATAGCCCTAAGCCTCCCTTACTTTTTGGTTTGGTGACTTTGTTTCAATTTAGCAGATGGCATTTCCTTTTTTCCTCCGTACTTCCTCACAAGAAATTTCATTGAATGGAGTCAATCTTGTTTAGGGAAGCTTTTAGGAGGTTGAATATTTGCATGGTGTGATTAGGACTGGCTGCAAGGGTTGCTTTAATGAGGGTGGTTCTTCCTGCTAGGTTTATGAAGTGGGTTTTCTAGTCTTTTAGTATACTATTGAGCCTATCAATGATGAATTGGAACTCTTTCTTAGACAACCTCTAGTTTGTCATGGGGAAACCTAGGTATTTACCTATTGAATATGAGATTTTAATGTTAAGGCACTTGCTGAAAAAAGATTGTTTGTCAGGAGGGGTATTTTATTTAGAAGATTACCCTAGATTTGCTAAAATTTATGGATTAGCCAGAGAAGGTGCAAAATATGTTAAGTGTATCTATAAGTCAGTCACAACTTTTTGATTGGCTTCCATCATAAGGATGAGATCATCAGCAAAGAATATGTGTGATAATTGGGGGCCCTTTTTTGACAGGACTATAAGGTCCCATCTACAGTAGTCTACTTCGTGGTTGATAAGTCTAGATAGCATCTCCTTGCAGATTATGAATAAATAGGGGGTCTCCTTGCTTAATTCCTCTAGTAGGGTTGAAGAAGTCAGTTCTTGATCCGTTTATGAGTATGGAGGTGGATGTGGAGGACACACAGGACATTATTAGCTCAATTAGGTCGTTTGAAAAATTTAGGATTTCAGGGAGAACCTGATGAAAGACCATTCCAGTTTGTCGAACGCCTTTTCTAGATCAAGTTTCACTATGATTTTCCCTTTATTCCCCTTGGAGAAAATTTTGAACTTCATGAACTATTGTGGCATTATATGAGGCTCTTCTCTTTATGAAGCTGGTTTAGGTTGGGTGAATGATTTTGTTAAGGAAGGGTTTGATTCTATTTACTATAATTTTTGTGACAACCTTATAGACAGTATTGCAGAGGCTGATGGGCCTATATTGCCTTAAAGATTCTACATTCTGGTTATTTGGGATTAGGCATATGAAGGTGTTATTCATGTCTTCAGTTATTTTTTTTGTTTTTAAAGGACTCTTTGCAGAAGTTGAATAGAAGGTTATTTGTTATTCCCTAGAATATTAGGTAGAAGAATGGGTGTAGCCCATACAGACCTGGTGCCTTTAGGGGCTTAAAGGAGAATAGAGCCTGATGAGGAGGGAGTGATCATGCGGGCTAATTGAAGAAAGATCAGGCATGTATAGGTTGTTTTTATGAGAAAAAGGCATGTTCAGTGGTGTATAAGTTTTTATAAAGTTTTTTATGATGGACACTAGTTCCTTGGGGTTGTGAAACCAATTTCCTGCCTCATCCATGAGGCTAAATATCCTATTCTTTCTTCTTCTTTGCATAGTTGTGAGGTGGAAAAACTTTGTATTAGCATCACCTTCTTGTATCCAATGGATTCTTGATTTCAGTTTCCAAAATTCTTCCTCCAGCTTGAGGATTTTTTGGTATTTTTCTATGAGTTCACATTCTAGGTTAGACGAGAAAGCACTAGTTGTGTAATTAGGGGATTTTTGAATACCCTCTAACCTAGCAAGGATTTCATTCTTTTTTTTAAATATATTTCCAAAAGTATCTTTGTTCCAGGAAATGGCCTTATTAGTGAAGTTATCAATAGCTGCCGATATACTGAGTTGATTGATCCAGCAGTTTTTTACTAATCTCTTAAAGGTGGGATGTGATAGCCACATGGTTTCTAGTCTAAATATATTATTACTATGACTGGGTCTTTTAATTAGTTCAAGGTGTATGGGTCAATGATCAGAATGCGTTCTTGTTAGATGTTTTACGCAGGATTCTGGGAATATATTGATCCAATCTCAGTTGGCTACGAATCTATCTAGTCTTTCGATGATGAAGGTGTTTTTCTTTGTTTTTGTCTTTTGTTAGTCCAGGTGTACCTTGAAACTTTAAAACCTAGGTCTAACAGTTTACAAAAATTGAGGCAATCAATAAACTTAGTTATTATATTGTTATTGATTGGAAGGCCCCTAAATTTTTCACTAGCCCTAGTGACCTCATTAAAGTCCCCTAGTACCAGCTAGGGTCCTTTATAGTTATTTGCAACAATTTTTAAGTTATTCCAAAGGGTTATTCTTTCATCTAGCAAGTTACTATTATATATAATTGAACATAGCCATGTTTTAGGAAGGATTTTTACCTTAACCATAGCATGAATCTCTTGGTCTGTCCCCGCAATTTGATCCATATTAACATCATCGTTGTTCCATATTAGTGCCATTCCTCCCGAGTTACCTTGCGCCGCAACCTATGCTAAACCTGAAAACCCCAAGTCCTCTATTATAATATGATGATTAGTTAGCCTTGTTTCCAAAAGTGCAACCACACTGGGTTTGTGATAATCAAACATTGATCTAAAATCTCTCCGAAAGTCAGCATTCCCCGCTCCACGACAGTTCCAAGATATAAAACACATACTGATGTTTCTATTATTTGAACTCATCTCCCAGTTGGGAAGGGAGTTCCCCCTGCTCGATGTTCCTTCTTGGTTCATCCAAAAGTTGAAAAACATTATCGGAACCAACACCATCGCGTATTGGTATATCCCTGGCACCCTCAATTTCTTTATAGTTACTGAGTATTTCTTCAAATCCAGTGGGCAACTTAAGATGTACCTTTTTTTCTTTTCTTGCTTTGAACACTAGGGTTTTTGGTGACCTTAGTACCCCGTATTCCACCACCCTTTCCGTTAGTTATTCTTTCTCCTCTTCTATCTATACTTGGGCTGGGTTGTTCTGGTATATGGGTGAGGGGGGCATTGTTGGAGTGTTGTTTTGGGGATTCTGGGTGCCTAGAGTGGACGGTATCATTGGTGGTTGGCTCATCAATGTGCCATGCAGATTCTAGAAGGAGGGTGCTGGATTGGGGAGGTTGGACGTTTGGGAAGAGGGGTAAGCTCGAGTTTAGAAGGTTGTAGGGCTGGAACGGAACCCATGGTTGCTGGTTCTGCCATGCATAGTGAGTCCATGGCGATGGGAACCCTTGGTGTAGAGTTATGGCATTGGTTATCCACGGGTTGTTCATTATGTTCATCATAGCTATTCTCAATCCTTCCTCAATTATTTGAGCAAAGTAGCACGGGTCCTCAATCTGAATGATTATATCCTCCTCATTGATTTGTAATCTCAAGCTCAAGCTGTGACCCACTAGGCCATGTTCTAGCCAACTTTGGGGGACATAATTTGGGGGTAGTGGTAGGGTTGTGAATAAGGTTGGTGCATGGGATGTGTGTGATGTTATTTGTGGTGGGTTGGTCACATGATTGCTCCTTTGGTGTTGATCCCTTACCCATGCATTCCTCTTTGTCCTTACGTTTCTTCTGTGGTAATTTTTTGGGAGTCTCGGCATTTTTGATATAATGGTTGTTAAGTTCAGGAGTTCTGTTTGGTTTTTTTGTAAGGGGTGAGGAGGGCCTTTAAGTGAAGTATAAGGAGTTAATGAGATTTGTAGTAGTAACCCCTGGAGGATTTAAGGAGCTCAGATCATTAATGCTCTCAGAAAAATCCGTGTCAAGTGTATTGTTGAGGTTAGTATCTAGGGACATAGGGAATTTGATTGATGTGAAGTTGATGAGGTCGCTATGGTGGAGAAGAGATTAGCGAGGGCAATGCTGCCATTTTTTTGTGTAGTACTTGGGCTGTTTGATTCTAGCTGTTGACTTGTAGTGTGTAGGTTTATGGGCAATACTTCATATTCCATAGATATGGGGCA
>MU717438.1:26145-41898 GCA_026770625.1 Nicotiana glauca | reverse complement strand
CATGGGGTCGGTTGTGCTGATACTACACTTCTGTGCGTTTTTGCACAGGTCCAGGTCTTGAGCAGCAGCAGCAGCAGTAGTTTGATAGCAGGATTTCATACCCCCGAGACTGAGGTATCTTACAGGTGTTCGCAGGCCCGGCGTCTCTTCTTATGTTTTCGTTTATGCTGTAGTCTCATTGTTTCGAGACAAACGGTTGTTATATTTCTTTCAGACCATTATATGTACTTATTCTTAGTGATTTGTGAGTTAGTGACTCCACATCTTGGGTAGAGGATTTATGTTGAGTATTTCACATTTATATTCAAACTTATGAAAGTAGACTTCCACAGTTAATGTTATTATTATTATTCATGTTATTAAATTGACAACAGGATGGTTTTTATTAATGGAAAGATGGTGAGTAAATTGGCTTGCCTAGCTACCACGAGTAGGCGCCATCACGATCCCGATGGTGGGGAATCCGGGTCGTGACACCCGATCCCCTATTAACTGATTCCCCTAAGTTCATTTATGCTATTTTGGTTTGCCGGGACGTTCGGTGTTGAGTTTCGGTGTGTTTTAGGACACTTAGTCCCTAAATGAGAGCTTAAGAGTTGGAAAGTGGTACGTAGTCGGAATAGTATGAAGACGACATCAGAATGGAAATCCGATAGTTCCCTTAGCTCCGTTAGGTGATTTCGGGGTTGGGAGCACGTTCGAAGTGTATTTTGGAGGTCCGTAGCTAATTTAGGCTTGAAATGCTGAAGTTTGAATTTTTGAAGTCTCCGGTCCGATAGTGAGTTTTTGATCCGAGGGTTGGAATAGAATTCCGGAAGTTGCAGTAGCTCCGTCATGTCATTTGGGACGTGTGTGCAAAATTTCAGGTCATTCAGACGTATTTTGGTTAGGTTTTTGATCGAAAGTGTATTTTGGTGAAATTGGAAGTTCTTAGGCTCAAATCCTTGATTTATTTGAATTTCCGATGATTTTTAGGTAGTTTAAGGGTTGGTACAAATGACGACCCGACCCGTCGTCTCATGCGTTACTGCTCCATTTTTCCCGTTTTATGCTTCTTCATGTTTCATTATCAGTATGTGGTGTGTTAGAGTTGATTTGGATTAGTATTGGTGAAAAATGAGACAGTCTCTTAGCTAGTTTGGAAAAGTCAACCGGAAGTTGACTTTTGAGTTAAAGGGCTCGGAATGGATTTTCGATAGTCCGGTTAGCTCCGGGAGGTGATTTATGACTTAGGAGTGCGATCGGAATTGAATTTGGAGGTCCGGTGAAGAATTAGGCTTGAATTGGCGAAGTTAGTATTTTGGCGATTTCCGGTTGATAGGTGAGATTTTGATCAGGGAGTCAGAATGAAATTCTGAATGTTGCTGTAGCTTCATTGTGTCATTTTGGATATGTATGCAAAATTTCAGGTCATTCGGACGTCGTTTGGTCGTGTTTTTGATCGAAAGTGTATTTTGGAAGTTTTAAAAGAACTTAGGCTTGAATCTGATGGTTTTGGCATTGTTTGAGGCGTTTTGATGATTGGAATAAGTTCGTATGATGTTTTAGGAGGTGTTGGTATTTTTGGTTGAGGTCTCAGGAGACCTCGGGTGTGTTTCGGATGCCCAACGGGTCATTTTTGAAAAATTTTGAACTGTTATTTCTGGTATCTGGTTTCCTTCTTCGCGAACGCGAGGGGTGTCTCGCGAACGCGAAGAGGAAAAATGAGGGGCTGTGAGTTTGGCCTTCGCGAACGCGAAGGAGAGAAACAGGGTGCTACGCGAACGCGGGAGGGCAACCGCGAACGCGTAGAAGGAAAATTGGCCTGGAGATATTTGGCCTACGCGAACGCGAGGCCTGAGACGCGAACACGAAGGTCTGGGGAAGTTGGCCTTCACGAACGCGAGAGAAGTCTCGCGAACGTGATGAAGAACGGGCCTGGGCAGAATGTTAAGTTCAGAAAATGGGACTTCGTTTCCATTTTCCATTTTAACGATTTGGAGCTCGGGTAGAGCTATTTTTCATCAAATTTTTGGAAAGAACAACGAGGTAAGTGTTCTTAACTCAATTCTGGATATATTACTCAAATCTATTGCAAGTTTTGTTGTTAATCCGTGAATTTAAGGGCGAAAAATCTTAAAAACCCTCTTGGATAGAATCAAGGATTTGAGGGTCGAAATGATATGGGAATTGAATGATTTTTACATGGTTAGACTCGTGGCGAGATAAGGAAGCCGGTGATGTTAATTTTATAATTTTCCGAGACGTGGGCCCGTGGCTCGAGTTTTGCAAATTTCGTGAATTTTGATGTTTTTCGAGTCTTTTCGATTGGGTTATGTCCCCTTAGCCTATTATAATGAATTCGCTATGATTTTGGTTAGATTCGACGCGTGTGGAGGCCGTTTTGAGGGGCAAAGACGTCGTGGGCTAGAGATTTCATCGGTTCGAGGTGAGTAATACTTGTAAATGATATCTTGAGGGTTTGAAACTCCGGATTTTCACATCATAGTGCTGTATTAAGGTGACTTGCATGCCGGATATGAGCGTGGGGTAGAGCACCATTGGGGGACTATGACTTGGTCCGTCCCGGTTGTTGATTTTACCGCGTATTTGACTGAAATCATTTGTTATCGTCATAATTTGGGCTGATTGCCATGTTTGGGGCTTCGTGCCAACTATGTGAATCCTTCGGGGATTGGTATAGCTGTTTTTGCATTACTTGCATATTATTTGATCTCGGTCTAAAGTTTTAATACTATTTTGCAAACTCAGCCATTTTTCTAAGATTTGAAAACTTAAACAATATGTTATTGGCGTTTTGAGTTGAGGACCATCACGTTAATATTGCCCAAGTGGTTTATGTGCTTTTCTGGACTGAGCATGGATCGGGCTGCGTGCCGCAGCAGTGTTATAGTGATTTCCGAATATATGGATGGCTCGGGCTGCATGCCGCAACGATTATATATTGAAATTGAGGCCGAGAGCCTGTTTGAAGCCAAGACATGGCTGATATTGCGCTTGGGCTGTAGGAGCCCCTTCGGAGTCTGTACATACCCCAGTGAGCGCCGTCGACATTAAATGGATCGGACTACACGCCGCAGTGGGTACCGGAGTGTATCGTCATATGCATTGCATTGCATTTATGCTTTTGTGAATTTTTGTTGTTGTGTTATTTCTTGAGGTATTTATTTGCTGTTCTGATATTGTCTGATCACATTTAAAGAGGATAAATTTGAGACAGTGGTAACTGTGACACTGTATGGTGTAAATGGGTCAGGTAATAATGGCTGACCAGGAACAAGAATATTGCCTGTAGGGCGAGTTTATGAGCTCAATTATGCATACTTGGTGCCCGAGGGGCTGACTTTTGTGCTGACTTGCACTACCTGTTCCGCATTTAATTGCTTAACTGTTGGAAAAAGATATTCTAAAAAAAGAGGTTTTTGAACTGAGTCAAGATATTTTCTAAAGGATTTTCACGCTTTCCCTATTTTTCTCAATGGTTACACTGTACCATATAGCATGTTGATTTGCTTTACGTGGTTTATTGCCGTTCAATTATTATTTACCCTTATTACTCATTGAGCTGGAGTACTCAGCTTAATCCCTGCACCTCGTGTGCAAATGCAGGTACTTGACCACCCGGTAGCGAGTTTTGAGCTGATTGAAGATTTGTTATCATAGCGGAGCCATGTGACCGCTAGCGTCCGCGGCACCAGATCTTCTCCCTTATTTTATGTTGTTCATGTTACTTTCAGACTTTGTTCCTATTTTTGGACTTGTATTACTTTAGTGAACTCTGTAGTAGCTTATGACTAGTGACACCACGGTGTCGGGATGTGACGGGATGGTTCCCTATTGTTATCGCTGTTTTACGTGCTTTTGATTATGCTAATCACGTTTTAGCTTTATAAATGTTAAATAATTGTTAAGAGAAGTATTGTTAATCTGTTGGCTGGCCTTGTCTTCAGGAGAGGCGCCATTACGACCAGGTTCAGGATTTGGGTCGTGACAAGTTGGTATCAGAGCCTAGGTTACTAGGTCTCACGAGTCATGAGCAGGTTTAGTAGAGTCTCGCAGATCGGTACGGAGACGTCTGTATTTATCCTTGAGAGGCTGCAGAACCTTTAGGAAAATTTCACTTTTCTTGGAATTCTTATCGTGTGTACTTGATTCAGCTTGAGGTGTAACTCTTGAAATTCCTTCCACACGTCTGAATGCGTACGCGAGCGCTCAGTAGTATATGTGCCTTGATGGCTTGTGATTCCCCGATCAAGGGGCGAGATATAATCTCTGTGAGTTTGATGTTGGGCCAGTCTAGAGGATTGGAGGCCGGATCGTTGCTTATGGCTTGAGCACCAAGGTGCTGATTTTGCGAGCTGGTGTTATGAACTTATATGTTCGGTATTGTCCCTATTAGCCGGAAGGGCGGTTGGATATCCATGTGTTGAGTATGTTGTTACTGCGAGATGTATCTATGTGATCTTAGTAGTGACGAAGAAGTGTGCTGGATAATGGATGAACTGTTAAGTGTTCGTTTCCTATTGTGGTTTGATGTGTGGCCCGAATATGGGCGCGCGAAGAGTATTTTCGTATCTCCTAGTTGGAAAATAAAGTGTATTGCGTGTGGCGAGATGAGTTCAGACTCAGGAAGACTAAATGGTTGTATTATGTGTATGATGGTGGAAGGTGTGCTGAAATACTAAACTGAGGCGAAGCAGGTGGGTTATCTCCTGCGGAGTGTTCTTATGGGGTACAATTCTTATGTATATGTTAGAAGATCTCATGTGTAATTCAAGAGTACGTGTCAAAATTTGATAAATTCGGGTCGTTTAAGGGAGTGGACTCAGTGGATGTGGGGATGAATGTGAGGTTTGCAGAGGATTGCAAAACTGGATGATCTGTGTTTTCACAAACTTGTAAATGATTGAGTTTAACCTCATTGTGGCATCATTAGAGTAAAAGTGTTATGAAATGTTAAGAGTGTCTTGATGTATGGCTTCGAGCCAAGTTGGGGAGGTTGCTGTTGATTAGCTGACTGCACGGTTATGTGCTATGTTGGTTCCATTTCGAGATATGTTGGCGGATTAGTTCTGGTTGCAGAAATTGAGCCGAGGATAGCACGAGTGAAGCAAAATTTTGACAAAGGTTATATGGTACTTTATGGATGTGTTGAAATAATAGGGTGTCTTCAGCTGTTGTTGATAAAGAATGCTTAGTGTAAAGAGAAGGAAACTGCTTGGTTGTATCAGAATGAGATCATGTCCTGCGGGGTCATAGTGCTAATGAGGAATGAGTGGTTACGTCTGTTTGATCAAGTAAATTGTAGTTGAATAAGAGTGAATGACTTGCGAGAATGGTTCTAATGGGTTCAAGAGTCTGCGTACGTCAATTGAGAGTTCTAAAGTTGCATATGGGGTTAGGAACTAAGTTTTATTAGAAGATGTCAAGATTTGTGGTATTCTATGTTGATTATGGTAATCTATGTATCCGCATCAGGAAAGTAAAGGAAACAGAGTTAGATTCGCAGTAAGAACTTCAAGCAGAGCATGCGGGAATGTGGTATTTCTGGGAATAATTGAGAGAGTATTCAGTGGCCAAGGGTCTTAGACAATGTGGTTTTATGTGCGAGTCTCATGTGGTAAGCCTGGATTGAGGCATTGTGATGCTACAGCGAGGGGGAAATATCAAGTGGATGATGAACAAAAAGAGAAATTTGATAGATGGAATAGCTTGATAGTAGACCGAATCAGTATGGTAAGGATATGATTAATTCTTCGTATGTATTCGAGGTAAGGAGCTTTTACTGGTATTGTGCAGCAAGGCTCTTGAGTTCTGACAGCTTTCTTAGCTTGGTTCAGGTAGAAGGATTCAGTCCTAGCAGTTTAGCTTGTGCAATGGAATTGGGAGAGAGAGTTCTTGATGAGTTTTACCATGGTTTAGAAAAGTATATATTGCCTATGGGCATGCGAAGCATGGAATGTGTAATGATTCTTCTTCTAGATGGGATTGACGGAAGGTCTTGGCTGGATGTGTTACAGTTCAATTCTGAAAAGAAGTTCATAAAATTCCTAGGCAACGGGTAGCCTTAGGTAACCAAGGAGATGGTACTGCTAATTGGAAGTGATTTGACGAGGGTATATGTTTCAGAAAAAGGGCAATGTGATTAAGTTGATGGCACTTCGGTGGTGTTGCGGCACTTCCTTGTTAGATCGACTGGTGATATTCGGGTTTTCTTGGTGGCTTAGGAGGATTTGTGAGTATGTATCGTGGAGTTTTTGGTTATATAGCTGTGACCCGCGTTCGGACAGCGAAATTGGGATCAAGTATGATGATTTGTATGCTATGTGGAATTGGAGGCGGAAGTCCTCATATTCGATCTATTTGTGATGGTGCCAGTTCCGGCGTTAAGAGACTTTTCAGATGCGTGTTCCAGTATGAGTTGACTCGGTTGGCTCCGAATCGTGTTGTCGAGGGTTAGGTTGACTCGACCGTTGCTGAGCTTATCAGCTATCTGGAGAGATCTATGAGTTGTTTTCTACGTTGCGAGACGTTATGATTTACAGACTATGGGCACATATGGTGTTGTGCTATCGGGATTCATAGTGGAAGTTGAGAGGAAAACCTCAGTTGCGCTTGAGTTTGTAGTTTATAATGCTATACGAAGATATTGTATGCACTCAATATGCTTACGACCGGTACTTGATATTTTGTTATAATGAGCAAATTTGGCTCGATGTGCATCTCCTTATGTGAGATATATATATGGATCGGGTGGCACACCGACATGAGTATGTGTGGATCGGATGGCACGCCGTCATGAGTATGTGTGGATCGGATGGCACGCCGCCATGAGCATGTGTGGACCGGGTGGCACGCCTCCATGGGTATGTTATCTGGATCGGGTTGCACGCCGCAACAGTGTGATGTTGAGAATAGTTTTCCAAATGCTATTTTGTATGCCTTGCTTCCTGGTTTCTAAGGAAAGTCCGTATTGGGTGTTGCTCAGCGAATGGCGTATCTGTTGTGTCCTTTCAGGATCGTATGGTGTATATTACTTGCTTCACCATGGGTATAATGATTTGTTTGGGTTCCAGATATCAATCGTGCATGGTTGTCAATTTCGAGTATAGCGACTTGAGGTGCTCCATGTGTAACAGTGTTTGGCCAAGATCGCGCATTGTAGCGAGGCTGCGTGGAGATTAGACCCTTCGGGGTAGATTTAGGTATTCTATTCCTATGATGAGAGATGGATTCTCAGCCTTGTGTTGTGATGGTACTAGCGAGCTTGAGGTACAACTCTTTCAATCGAGTCATTTTCATGATCGGTGTATATTCCGACTGTTGTTTATGGGTGCGCGTTGTTACGCAAGTTGAGGCTTAGGCCGTATTGATGTGTCATATCACCAGAGTGGTGTGTTAGACCCGAAGTGATCGTTGGGGGTCATTAATGGATACAAACGGATTTGGTTTCAGCTTGTTGGAAGGTTAATATCGAGGTTCAGCTCGGAAATCTGTTGTGGTAGTAGCTAAAAGGGGAGTGACTTCATGAATGGTTGATCAGAGAAATTGTTATAGTTTATTGCGTGTTTCATTATTCATTGGCAGTATATGAAAGTTTTGGAATAAGACCTTTGTTGATAAGAGGTTTTTCCACCGGTATTCGGGTGTTGTGGGCAAATGTTGTGAATAGAAGTTATCGCTTCGAGTGTCTGGGTTATGTAGTATATCATATGGTTGCACCTGAGGTTGCAGGTATGGGTTATTACAGTTAGTTCGGACTTATTCCGAGTGTAGATGTGAGGTTCCGACCTTGTATATGATTTCGGAAAGTGCAATGTGGTTCTACGGTTTATGGTCTAGATGGATTGTGAGATTTCAGCTATGTGGTGTTATCGGACCTATGCGAGATAGGGTGACATGGGATCACCCCAGGTATATGCTTGGTAAGGTTATTCAGCTATTGGTTGGCTTCTAGGACAACTCTGGGTACGCTCGAGGACGAGCGTTGGTTTTAATTGGGGAGGATGTGATGACCCGACCCGTCGTCTCATGCGTTACTGCTCCATTTTTCCCATTTTATGCTTCTTCATATTTCATTATCAGTATGTGGTGTGTTAGAGTTTATTTGGATTAGTATTGGTGAAAAATGAGACACTTAGTCTCTTTGAGGGAAGGCTAGTTTGGAAAAGTCAACCGGAAGTTGACTTGTGAGTTAGAGGGCTTGGAATGGATTTTCGATAGTCCGGTTAGCTCCGAGAGGTGATTTGTGACTTAGGAGTGCGATCGGAATTGAATTTGGAGGTCCGGTGAAGAATTAGGCTTGAATTGGTGAAGTTAGTATTTTGGCGATTTCCGGTTGATAGGTGAGATTTTGATCAAGGAGTCAGAATGAAATTCCGAGAGTTGCTGTAGCTTCATTGTGTCATATTGGATATGTGTGCAAAATTTCAGGCCATTCGGACGTCGTTTGGTCGGGTTTTTGATCGAAAGTGTATTTTGGAAGTTTTAAAAGAACTTAGGCTTGAATTTGATGGTTTTGGCGTTGTTTGAGGCGTTTTGATAATTGTAATAAGTTCGTATGATGTTTTAGGAGGTGTTGGTATTTTTGGTTGAGGTCCCGGGGGGCGTCGGGTGTGTTTCGGAAGCCCAACAGGTCATTTTTGAAAAATTTTGAACTGCTGTTTCTGGTATCTGGTTTCCTTATTCGCGAACGCGAGGGGTGTCTCGCGAACGTGAAGAGAAAAATTGAGGGGCTGTGAGTTTGGCCTTCGCGAATGCGAAGTGGGAGACGCGAACGCGAAGGAGAGGAACAGGGTGCTACGCGAACGTGAGAGGGCAACCGCGAATGCGTAGAAGGAAAGGAAAATTGGCCTGGAGATATTTGGCCTACGCGAACGTGAGGCCTGGGACGCGAACGCGAAGGTCTGGGGAAGTTAGCCTTCGCGAACGCGAGAGAAGTCTCGCGAACGTGATGAAGAACGGGCCTGGGCAGAATGTTAAGTTCAGAAAATGGGACTTCGTTCCCATTTTCCATTTTTAACGATTTGGAGCTCGGGTAGTGCGATGTTTCATCAGATTTTTGGAGAGAACAACGGGGTAATTGTTCTTAACTCAATTTTGGATATATTACTCGAATCTATTGCTAGTTTTGTTGTTAATCCGTGAATTTAAGGGAGAAAAAGCTTAAAAACCCTCTTGGATAGAATCAATTATTTGAGGGTCGAAATGATATGGGGATTGAATGATTTTTACATGGTTAGACTTGTGGCGAGATAAGGAAGCTGGTGATGTTAATTTTATAATTTTTCGAGACGTTGGCCCGGGGCTCGGGTTTTGCAAATTTCGTGAATTTTGATGTTTTTCGAGTCTTTTCGATTGGGTTATGTCCCCTTAGCCTATTGTAATGTATTCGCTATGATTTTGGTTAGATTCGACGCGTGTGGAGGCCGTTTTGAGGGGCAAAGACGTCGCGGGCTAGAGATTTCATCGGTTCGAGGTGAGTAATACTTGTAAATGATATCCTGAGGATTTGAAACCCCGGATTTGCACATCATAGTGCTGTATTGAGGTGACTTGCACGCCGGATATGAGCGTGGGGTAGAGCACCGTTGGGGGACTATGACTTGGTCCGTCCCGGTTGTTGATTTTACCGCGTATTTGACTGAAATCATTTGTTATCGTCATAATTTGGGCTGATTGCCATGTTTGGCGCTTCGTGCCAACTATGTGAATCCTTCAGGGATTGGTATAACTATTTTTGCATTACTTGCATATTATTTGATCTCGGTCCAAGGTTTTAATACTATTTTGCAAACTCAGCCATTTTTCTAAGATTTGAAAACTTAAACAATATGTTATTGACGTTTTGAGCTGAGGACCATCACGTTAATATTGCCCAAGTGGTTTATGTGCATTTCTGGACTGAGCATGGACCGGGCTGCGCGCCGCAGCAGTGTTATAGTGATTTTCGAATATATGGATGGCTCGGGCTGCATGCCGCAACGATTATATATTGAAATTGAGGCCGAGAGCCTGTTTGAAGCCAAGACATGGCTGATATTGCACTTGGGCTGTGGGATCCCCTCCGGAGTTTATACACACCCCCAGTGAGCGTCGTCGATATTAAATGGATCGGACTACACGCCGCAGTGGGTACCGGAGTGTACCGTCATATGCATTGCATTGCATTCATGCTTTTGTGCATTTTTGTTGTTGTGTTATTTCTTGAGATATTTATTTGCTGTTCTGATATTGTCTAATCACTTTTAAAGAGGATAATTTTGAGACAGTGGTAACAGTGACACTGTATGATGTAAATGGGTCTGGTAACAATGACTGACCAGGAACAAGAATATTGCCTGTAGGGCGAGTTTATGAGCTCAATTATGCTTACTTCTTGGTGCCTGAGGGGATGACTTTTGTGCTGACTTGCACTACCTGTTCCGCATTTAATTGCTTAACTGTTGGGAAAAGATATTCTAAAAAAAAGAGGTTTTTGAAGTGAGTCAAGATATTTTCTAAAGGATTTTCACGCTTTCCCTATTTTTCTCAATGGTTACACTGTACCATATTGCATGTTGATTTGCTTTACGTGTTTTATTGTTGCTCAGTTATTATTTACCCTTATTACTCATTGAGCTGGAGTATTCACCTTACTCCCTGCACCTCGTGTGCGGATGCAGGTACTTGACCACCCGGTAGCGAGTTTTGAGCTGATTGAAGATTTGTTATCATAGCGGAGCCAGGCAACCGCTAGCGTCCGCGGCACCAGATCATCTCCCTTATTTTATGTTGTTCATGTTACTTCCAGACTTTGTTCCTATTTCTGGACTTGCAGTACTTTAGTGAACTCTATAGTAGCTCATGACTAGTGACACCCTGATGTCGGGCTGTGACGGGATGGTTCCCTGTTGTTATCGCTGTTTTCCGCGCTTTTGATTATGCTAATCATGTTTTATCTTTATAAATGTTAAATAATTGTTAAGATAAGTATTGTTAATCTGTTGACTGGCCTTGTCTTCACGAGAGGCGCCATCACGTTCGGGTTTGGGATTTAGGTCGTGACTGTACAAGTTTGAATGAAGTATTAGGTGTTATTGGTGCTTTTGGTTGAGGTCTCGGAGGCCTCTAATGATTTCAGATGGTTAACGGGAAGATCGGAGAAGTTTTGCAGTAGCTGAAGCTTTTCTGCTTCTGGTATTTTTGCTTCTGCGGCTTGGGAACCGCAGAAGCGGCCTGGGCATCGCAGAAGCAAGTTTGGTCTTTTCTTTAAGAAACCGCAGAAGCGGTTTTGTACCCGCAGAAGCGGCGTGAGACCCGCAGAAGCGGAACCGCAGAAGCGGTTGCCTGTCTGCAGAAGCGGAATTTGGTCCGCAGAAGCGGGAATGCAGGTGCGGTCCCTTGACCGCAGAAGCGGAAATCCCTGACCAGAAATAGTGATTTCGAGGGTTTAGTTTCAATAGTTGGAAAAATCAAATTGGAGCTCGGGAGAGGGCGATTTTGAGAGGGTTTTGAAGAGAAAATCATTGGGTAACATTTCTTAAATCCTTTCTAGTTATATTCCATCAATCTTTAGTTAGTTTCAACATTTAATTTCGAAATTTTGGTAGAAATTGGGGGAAAAGTTCTTAGACCTTTAATTGAGAATTTGAGAGGTCATTTGGACTCCGATTTCAGTGTTCTTGCTATGTATAGACTCGTGAGAGTACGAGGGTTCTGAAAATGTGAAAATTATCCGGTTTGAGATGTTGGCCTGGGGGCCATTTTTGTCATTTTACCTAATTTCACGCCTTAGCTTTGAATTAAAGAGTAAAATCAGTTGTTTGCGATGTTATTTACGATATGCAATTGAATTGAATAGATTTGGGCCATTTGGAGTTGGATACTCGTGGCAAAGGCGTGGTTCCTAGTTGATTTTTGTGCCGGTTCGAGGTAAGTGGCTTGTCTAACCTTGTGTGGGGGACCTTTCCCCTTAGGGTATGATATTTTGTAATAGAATGACTTGTACGTGAGGTGACGAGCGTGTACTTGAGCTAATTGTTGAAAATCCATTTTTACTTTAAATATCTAGACTGAGTTTCTTTCTTACCTGCTTTATTCTACTTGCAATTATAGCATGTGTTAGATTAGAAAAGCATGCTTAGCTAACCTAAATTTCCTATTTGCTTAAGTTGCCTTGATTGTACTACGTGAAACATGTTAGGCTAGAACGACTTGTTGCCTTGTATTTTTTTGTACTCTAGTTCTGAATATCTTCTTGTTGTGGCTGCGTATTTACATTGGGACTATGGATGTGGGATTCCGGTAGCTCTCCCCTTGTTTTTTTAATTTGGGACTACGAGTTAGATTCTTGATAGATCCCCCTGCCTATTTACTTTGGGACTACGAGTTCGATTCCCGATAGACCCCCCTGCATATTTACTTTGGGACTGCGGGTTAGATTCCCGATAGACCCCCCTGCACATTGATAGTTGGACTACGAGATGATATCCCGGGAGATCCTTCAGATATACACATATGATGGACTATGAGACAGTATCCTTGGAGATCCAATGGACAGTTGATAAAAGGACTACAGGATGGTATCCTGGGAGATCCTCATTGTTACCATTGGTATTGAGCTGTACATATTCCGTGTTTACTCCATTCCTTGTGTCATTGTTATTGCTTTACTTAGCCTGTCTTATTCCATTGTTGTACTCATTATTACTGCCTGTTTTCATACTGTTAATTCATATTATATTGTTTATCCCCAGTAAGGCCTTGACCTTTCCTCGTCACTACCCAACCAAGGTTAGGCTTGGCACTTACTGAGTACCACTGTGGTGTACTCATGCCCTTTCTGCGCATGTTTTTCATGTGCAGATCCAGGTACCTCCACTCAGGCGTACTATCCACAAGGCGGAGAGATTTAGCAGAGACTTCGAGGTACTTCTGCCGCATCCGCAGACCAAGAGTCTCTATCTTATTCTAGCCTTAGCAGTTAGCTTTCCTTTTTCGTATTGCTGTTTTAGATATTCTGGAGTTAGAGTAGTGTATTACATTATGTCAGCTTGTATTCCCGTGAGTTTCCGGGTTTTGGGACGATATTGTAGATTTTCGCATTTTTTTGAGTTGTATATGCCAAGCGGCATTTATATATAGTTTTCCTTCTACTTAGTTTAGTTTAATTAATTATTTCCGCAAGTTATGTTATTTTCGCATTGTTAGGCTTACCTAGTCGTAGGGACTAGGTGCCATCATGACATGTTCATGGAGGGCAAACTGGGGTCGTAACAAGTTGGTATCAGAGTGCTAGGTTCATAGTGTCACACCTCCTTTTGGCGCGCCCCCCTTTCGAGGGAGAGTATAAAGGAGTTTTTCCAATTAAAGTGATAATATTCGAAACGGGATTATTTTATTTATTTCAGAGTCGCCATTTGGAATAAATTAAGGTGTCCCAAGTCATCGATTTATTTAAATCCCGAGTCGAGGAAATTTTGACTTTTCAAATGAAGTCTGCGAACCAGAAATTCTAAGTAAGGAATTCTGTTGACCCGAGGGAAGGTGTTAGGCACCCCCGAATCCCGTGGTTCTAGCACGGTCGCTTAAACTATTGTAAATGGCAAAATATCTGATTTTTAAACATGTTGTAATCTACGTGCTTTCAGTCACTTTCAAACCGCTTCATTCCGTAGGACTTGTACACTTAAAATTCTTGAACAGAGACGGCCCAGTTTGTAATGAGGTTTCTTCAAATCATGCTTAAGAAAAGGGACTATCGGGTGACTTGATTATATGTAATTCTCCTTTGTTCTAGTTGATACTTTCGTACAATCATGAATGAATTTAACATATGACCGTGGTTACCTTACATTTCGGATTAGCTCCAAATCCCATTGAATTAATCCCAGCGTCGTGTATACGAACATGATGCGAGGGGGTTTGATTCACTACTAAATTATTTTCTAGTTGATTAATGGGGAACAACAATTAGAGGTATGCTCGTAACATTATTGTGAAGTTTATTTCAAATGGGTACACATGTGGAAATTAGCTACTCCTAGGCTATCATCCTTTATTATGAAACTTATTTCAAATGGGTACATATGCGAGAATTAGCTCCCCTAAGCAGTCAAATGACCAAATGCTCAAATACATATCAAGCTATTGAATTGGTTTCCAATTCAAAATATATTCGAATTCTGTGTATTCAAGACTGATAATTATTTTAAACCATTATGCTTCCAACAATTCAAACTCATCAGTACAACTATATTGTAATTGAAAATAGTCCTAATTCAACTCTATTATCCCAAGCGTAACGTAATTGAATTCGAGTTCCAAACAGCAAAGCTTAGCCTTGATTTCATTTCATTGCCACATAAAGGAAACTATGTCAACACAGTCTCAAAAGTGTGTACCTGGAATTTCAAACAACAAAAATGGAGGAGGAAAATCAGTAACAGCTCAGCAGTAACAGCACAGCAATACAGCAGCTAGCAGAAAACCCAACAGAACCAATAGCAGAGGATAACCAAAATTCCAAGAGTGGTTTAAACCAAACAGAGACTTTAAAGCAAACCAGCAACAACTTTAGAAAACCAAACAACAACAATAATAAACCCAGCAAACCAAACAGGACCTTCAGTTAACTTGAAAAAAATCGGGTTGAAAAAAAATAGAGTAGAGAAATGGTTCAAGTTGTTTCTGTTTTAGGGTAATGGAATAGTGTTACTGGATGTAGGATCGCTTAAGATTGACTTTTAAATCTCTTAACTAATCCTTTCAAAAGCTCTCACCAATGATGGCTACAAGAAAACTCTTAAAGAAACTGATGACTAAAAGAAACTGAAGCTGGTGGTTAAGGAACTCTAAACTGCTGGTTGAAAGCTCTGAAGAACTGGTGGTTCCACTAGTAAAACTGATGGTTCCCAGCCCTACCAAAATCTGTTCTGTCTCAGAGTGTATACCAGCCTCCTTTTTCTCTATTTTTTAGAAGGGTTTTTTCTTCCTCCCCCTCTCCCTGGTGTGTATCCCCTTCTTATATATCAAAACTCAACAGCCTTGCAGCCTATTTTTTTTAAAAATATTTTAGAACTGACCAGACCCATCTTATTCCCTCTGTCTTTTCCACTTTAAAATGTCTAAGTATGGGTTCCTATTATTTTAAGCTGCTGAAGTTCAAAACTGGTGGAACACACTGCTGTCCAGCAGGTTCCACTAGTCTATCCTATGTGTATTGCACCCTTTTTGAATCTTAGCTATTAGTTTTCTGACTTCTAACTACTGAGTGCTTAAACAGGTTGTAATTCTTATTACAGGCTTCCTTTTTAATCCATTTAAACACAAGTTTAAGAGTATACTTAATGTACAACTAGTGAGACAAACTAAACTCTGCATTTCAATCGTGGTTAAACAGCTATATCCAATTCAGATTCTAATTTTAAACCAACAACAATTCAGGCTTTAATCCAACAGTGATTTCGGATCAAATTAGCAGTCCTAATTTCTGTCCTAATGTTCTAACAAACAGACTTACGAAATTAATTGACGATATTCGTTTAGTCGATTACAACACGTATAATCAATAACAAATAATCGACGAATCAGTGATTCACAAATCTCGGGCAAAATAGGGCAGAATGCGAGACTAAATATTTGACGATATTAATCGAGACGAATACGTATTCTATAACAAAACACAATCAAATAAACAAAATAGAGCAACAAATGACCAAAAAAAGGTCTGAGAGAGGAGAAACAGAATAGTTAAAAAAAATCGAAAAAGAT